>JAVSBT010242862.1:0-12801 GCA_033118115.1 Pharyngocirrus eroticus | reverse complement strand
CTCAACTGCTGACGCAGAGGTCCATAAAACAAATACAAAAATATAATACATAATACAAAAGAGATTCTGTACACATATATAGTGACTCAGAAGAAATGCTGTATATAAAAGGTTATAGGTTCTAATGCCATTTCAGTCCAAAGATAATTCTTGGGGATCAATAATGAAATGACAAAAATTTAATACTATTGAACCTAAGATTTTAAAAAGTAACATTTATCTGACTACGTCTGTAAAATATCAGACTTACTGTCCTTGTAGAAACAAAAACATGCTTGAGCTCTCCATTCAAAGTGATAGTAGACAACATCTTCTTTGGCAATATCAATGAGAAAATAATGTAAAACAGATGGGGTCATTCCTTTGGGATATGGAAATGAAAGTAAACATTTACAAGTAAACCCCTGGAAATCGATGCTAAATTAGCGCTCACGAGCAGCTTCCTAGAAGCTCTAATAAGTTGTGTCATGTATCTAAAAGAATAAAAAAACAGCTTTCGACAAAAAAAAATTATGCATATAGTTGATTCTAGATTTTTTTTGTATATTTACTGCTGCTTACATAATATATCTAAATTGTCCACATTCGTAAATAGAAAAATGTATTTTCTAGAATACATACAACATAGTTGAATACTAACTATGACCTTTTCTTTTCAAAATGATTATCTTGACAGACAATCCATTTGGCTATTAATCTTCTCTACATAATGACATAACAGTGTGTTAGAAGCTCTGTATTTCTAGGGTTCTAAAGGGCTCTATATTTCAAAGCTATGAAGAGAAGGGATGTCCAAGGCTGTATTATAATGAAGGTTTGATGTATATTAGACATGCAAGGTGAAGAGTTTGAAGTAGTTACATTTATCCTAACATTTGCTTAAGACACTTGAGTAACTTTAAACACAAGGTAATCAAGTATGATGAAAACACACTGAAATTTTGTAAACTATTTACTAGACAGCATGGAATCCACACACATACCTTTCTTCAATTCCTTTCCTTTCTCACACAAAAAACGAATTATGATTATCATAATTTTATCGTATGGGATATTTTATGCATATTTCTTAATTAAATCAAACGTACAAAGCTTAATTGATTGTTATGGTCTTTTTATTATCATAATAATAAAAAAGATGATTATAATAATTTCGCAACTTAAAAAGTTGGATTCAAAAAGATAAAAAAAAAAAACAATAATTATACAATACAATACATTAAAAAGATCTGAAGGAAATCACAAAGAGTCTCTTGCTAATACACAAATATTGAATAATTTAAAAACTACGATTTTGTAAATTTTATAATAATGGCACTAACATTACAACCAGCCCTATTTACATATATAAGTAAAACGGATTTGTGTCACTCAAACAAAAACTCATCCTCAATATACCATAAAAAAGAATTACTGAATAAACCACAAAAAAAAATTATCATAAGGATCTAGCTGAGTAAAATTGTGCTTATCTGTTAGCTTATTGGGTGTAATAACTTTTAAAAGTCTCAGGTAGTTTTTATCATAGTTTAAAAAAAATGGCAAACAAAGCCTTTATGCACTTGGCTTAGTGTTAAGACTTACAGTGTATTTGTGATTTTAGGGTGGGTCAAAATTGCCAAACACTTACTAATGTCATAAACAACTGTTTTTCCTTTTACTACAAGTGGCAATAAAATGTTATCTCTTAGTGATGTACAAACATTAATAAATAAAGATTCCTTTGTATACAACAGATTGCATTTCTCTCTCATAATCTTATATACCTATGTCATGATCTACAACATCAAGTATTTTTCAACAAGAAATCAACACAAGTTTAGAAGAAAAAAAATCATTATTAATAATAATAGAAAATGAGAAAACATTTTCAATGAATTATGATTTCATGATTATCAAAAATCTAAAAAAACACCAACCATTTATAAAAAAGTAAAGTTAAACTTCTACTGACCAACACATTTTTAGCTTGAAGAAACCTTCACCTGATATCTGTCAGGCTTCTTCAGCTTTTCTTCTGTTTTACTGAATAATTTCATATCTTTACACTGATTCTGATTTTTGTTCTATTCACCTGAGTAACCTTAGACAATTAGTGATTTTTGTGTTATTTATAATGATATTTAGTGGTAAAATGATATTATCACTAGATAAAGTAAGGCCAATAAATTATTTATTTAGTGTTGCTATTTTTCACTAATACTATTGATTTGTGTAAAACAGCAACACAAAATAGTGATGTTTTGATACCACTGTTGGTGCCATTTTACCACTGAATATCACTCACACCACAAAATGTCCCTATTTTTGTGAAAGTGAATCCTAAAATTTGAATTATATGTTTGTTTTATAACAAGATGTTAAAACTATTTGAAAATGTCAAAATAGTTGGATGCTCAACTATTTGTGCTTATGATGATTGCATTTGATGACTGTTATTGAGCACCATTAAATCTGACCTAGAAAGTAATAGAATATCATAGCATATCATAATACAAAAATATCCCTCAAGTACTGGCAGCAAACTACTGTTTCTGATAACATTCTCTTAATTAAGCTCATTGCATTTAGACTAATGGTAGTTCAATGACAATACATCCAGCAGGAAGAAACTGATATTAACAATCAAATGGCCTATATACCATATATATTTACAACCTAAATCTCTCTCCCTCATTCTACACAACTAGTGAAAATTAGCAACACCATTTCGTGCTGCATAACCACCACTAAATTTAGTGTTGATCCCATTTCACCCCTCAATATTACTATTTCTTCTAAGAGTGTGGACTAGTGGTTTATTTACATTAACAAATCCATTTCCAGAACTTGGCATTAGAAAGAAAAGAATTAATGCCAACTTCTTATCTTGCACTTATGAAATGTCACTACAACATTCAATAACTGATCAGACAGGTATTTATTCAAAGTCTGTCAACAACCTACTCAACAGAATACTATACATTAAGCCTAGACTTTATACAACATCAAGTGGCCATTGAACACAATTTCTTGGAGGAATATCAAAGTCTCTGGGTTTCCTAGAATGTCTGTCTGATGTCAGAGTACATATGCATGCCAGCTTTAAAAAGATCAAACAGAGTCTTCTAGGAACACAGACAACCCTTTTTGCCATGACAACCAATGTAGATAAATACATGCATATGATTCTATATACTAGTAGGTACAATTAATTCCTTTAAAAATATGACAATTCTAGTATATGTAATTTATAAGCTATGTAACAATCGAAGTTTCGCACATTGGACATGGCCCGCAGACCGTGTTACAGACATAAGCAGGAACTCATCCAAGACAATTTATCAGTTGCACTGACCTACATAGACAATCAAATGGCAAAGATTCATCAATTGCTATTAGAAAAAGCTGTAATAAATGTCACCCACTAAATATTTTATATATTGCATGTTGAGATCTTTTAAACACATTTCAAACCTATCTTACATGACTTTTGCCTTAGTTTTCATCAAAATACTATGCTAAGTTAATCAGACATCAGCCTTTTAAGGACAATGCTGTCATTAAGATAAATACAAAAATAGATTCTCCTATAAAAAAAATGGAAATTAGACGCATAATCTATCAATTTCTAGGAAATGGTGTAAATCATATGAGGCAGGCGTTTCATAATACTGTGTTATATCTTTGATGTTTTCTTCAAAGAACAGGTCCCCCATGCCTTCAATAGACAGATATGCAAGATAAAAAAAAGGTTGAATGATATAGAAAAAGTTCTGGAATTCCTTTCAAGCAATAGATTTAACTTTGAGAGCAAATCTCTTTGTGCTTGCATTCATACTATAATACCTGTCCCTTAATTCTTATTGATTTTTCTCTGCTCCTGTTTTGTTGTGATCAATTTATATGTAAATAATTCACAACACAGTTGCTATTTGGACCTTCTATACTATACGGTCCTAGCCTGTTATCAAATTGGGATGATATAAATTGTAAAACATCAAGTGCAAGCACTATAATTTGCTTGTCAACCTAGAAATTATGAAGCATTGAGTTTTCACAGTAAAAGAAGAGGCCATTTATACTATTTTCCTTTAGAAATGGTGAAAAAAAATTTAAAAAAAATTTAGTAACATATTATAATATATTATAACAGGAATAAGAGCTATGTTTTTGCCTTTACTTTTAATGATACCAAATTATTGCTGTAATTCAGACCTCAGTGAATCATTTTTCAACCATTCCATTTTCTTTCAAATAAACATAGCTTCCTATACCATTGTATCGTTCTTATAATACTCTACCTCACAAAAGTGGCACTGCTTTAAAATGTTTTAATCTTTCAATGATCATTTTAATCCAAACATTAAGAAAACGTATTATCTGACTTTTGAAAGCTACATATACATTTAGAATGATAATTATATTAATTGCTTTCATTCAATCAATCCTAAATCTACTTTTAAAGTTTTTGGATTACCTATTATGACACACGTCAAATGCTAGTATATACATCTATGGGGTGAAGGGATTCTCAACTGACATTTCTTGTTGTAGAACCTCCTGCTGATTAATATATTGTCAATGTTTAGTTCATTGGTTTTGAGGGAGAGGAATTAAAAAAGGTAACCTTTAGTCAACTATTAGACAATCATTATTCTATGGCATTATGGATAGAATTTGTTTATGTTTGTATCATGTAGGCTACATAGTAAAAATTTAAATTAAATGTATACTTAGTATTGGATCATGTACTAACTTACAAGACACAATCACCCTTTTACAACAAAGCATAAGAAAAGGGTACACTTTTTACAGATATGAACCAAAACATTTTGATAATCTAACACTGCACAATGAATGATTCACACCTGGATTTTTATCCATTCTTTACAATATTGAATTACTCTTTTTGTCAGTCTTGTCAACTCTATATGTAAAGTATGATGGATATAGCTAAAACATAAGGACATATACAAATTAACATTATTGTTATATGGGATTTCTATACACCTTTTTTTTCTAAAATTTCAATGATCATCACATTCTTACTATTGATTACATTAGTATGGTTAGATATTTATTGATTTATTTCTAATCTTTGAAAAATGCACCAATTCAACATAGCTGCTCTTCCATGGGACTCCCATACATACAAGACATACAATGTTTAATGTATATGTACATTAAATAAACAGGCTCTAAAATGTCATTATTATGGATACTAGAAAATATGTGTGATAAAGTGCAGAATATTTTAAGAGCATCAATATCCTTGACATTTAATAGTGTGTATTTCTCACCAAATGAACCTATACTAGAATTGCACTTCGAATGTATTGCCTATCAATTTGTATGTTACTTGTTCAAGTTGTTGTCATATCTCAATATAACCGCTACATTAATTTCTAGGAACTGTCTCATATAATTATATTCTTCTCTAGGTGTAGCTTCAGACTGTCTGTCAAATGTCATCCGAGAAATATGTTACATTTGTAATGGGACAATAAAGTGCACAAGAAAATCAAATCTTCTCACCTGTCACCAGCTCCTAGAAATGTTCTTGGTACGTCCTAAATAAAGTCGAAGTGTTTTCTTTCTGACTAATCTCACATAAGCCAACTTTGGATTTGTTTGGTTAACGCTAAAAATTAACAACACGGATTACCAAATTAATAACAATTGTGGACTTCATGGCGTTGATCGTAAAATCATTATTTTGTCTCTAAGAGGTTTTCATGCCATAGCGACTTGCAATCAGCACATGGTTGTTTATATCGGTTGCTATTTGTACTCCTCTGCCAATACATTATTAGCAGGACGTCATTTGGAGCGCCTCGTTTTCACAAAAGGATTCTTATATTTGCATTCTCGACTCTAAAAATAAATATTGATTTCATTTGTTGAAGTAAATGACAGATTAATCTTTAAGGACACTATATTTTTTGCTTGACTGCTTTTCTTAAATTTATTTCTGTGGATATATAGACACCTTCGACTTGTTCTTGGCATCTATATTTCATGGAGGTAATTTACCTCCATATAATATAGATACCTAGAAAAATGATTCTCAATGACATGAATTTTTTTTTATTGGAATACTAAAATTCGTACTTTGTTAAAAAAAATCTTGTAGTCATTTTTTATATTAGTAGCAAGGCTATTCGTAACCATATTAGCACGTGCGTTTTGGTTGAGTCATATCTTTATTCCTCTTAGCTACATTTGGGTTTAATTTAACACCTATCATTTTAACTATATAAACCTACCCAAAGGCGTAGAAAGATCAAATCCAATATAACGTATATAAACTGATTGCTGACATTATGAAAGTATATAATTATCCTGAATATTTATATTAACGTTTACAAATTACGTAACGTTTCTCAGCAGTAGACCTGTACCGCCCAAAAGTTTTTTATTGGTAAGATATTTAAAACCATTTCCCTTTTCATTTTGCTTATTCTTATACCATGACATAGCTACTCCTACTGATCATTGGCCTTTTTTTTTTTGTAATTTCCCAATGTTCTCTAATATATGAAATAAAAGAGTAGTTTTATAGTGAAATTCCAAACAACAATCAAGGAATATATATTTAGGCAGCCTACATGTGACATTTCCCATCGAAGCAAAATACAATCCATTCAATCTGATTTATGCATGTGTACCTCAAATAAGGTATTTAAAAAAATCATTATTATTGCCATAAGGATCCTTTGATAAGTTGATTTTTTTTTCTTGACATTAAATGCTATATACTTTTCTATAGATATGAATAGAAAAATCATATTTTTACAAAAGAATCTAAAATGCATGGTAAGTTATTTTTAAGTGACGAAATGTGATAAAGAGTAACAAAACCTTTTAGAAAAACAAAACATTTACTTGTAATGTCTGTAAGAGATACAATTTTCAAAAGACATTAAAATTATGCATTGATATATGCAATGGCACTTACCATACAGTAACACAGTTTTTCTTTCTCTAGTAATGCACCCTTTTTCCAATTGACAGATCCAGGAATGACTTTCTTACAAATTACTCAAGAATTCCATCAAAATTTAGACATAGTGAGAATATATCAGATCTCGCCCACGGGACAGATATAAACCTCAAATAGTGCACTGCTTGTGTCCACGCCCAAAATACCAGCAGACAAATTAGTTTAGTACAGTTAGCTGGCTAGCATTGTAAATTTCACATACATTGTTGACATACAGTGTGATCAAATACGTTTTTATCTTTGCTTCCATTGATAGAGCTAATTTCTCGTATGTTCAAGGCCTGATAGGGATTCATTGTATCCATACATTTGACATAATTTACCCTTTATTCATTCAATGATTATGTCAACTAACAATGTTTGAAAGATGCAATTTTTTTCTGTGCATGCCTAACACATAGCCATATTTATAATATTAAAGCACATGTATACTTGGATAGAGAAGGTACACATGTCTAAATGTGGTTGTATTGTTAGTGACAAGTCCATACTATTGGGTCATTGAGCCCTTGGTGACATCAATTCACCAAAGACATTCCAATTGGTTATGTAATCACTTTATATTATTTATAGGGTATGAAGACTAGACTTTGGAAGCCCCATAGCACCAAATAGATAAACAGTTAATCCTTTACATTATAGATATATTATTTCATTGTAAATTAAAAATTATAACTCCTAAGAAATGGTGAAAATTATCGTGCTTTCCTACACATGTATCTGTAGCACAATCTAGTGACAGAAATGTTTAATCCTTGCTTTGTAGAAAGGCTATCTTTGAGTAAGGATTGTTTTTCTGTTTCATGATCTCTAATTTGCCAATCATATTTATAAAATAATAGGCAATCACTGTGCCAATCTACATATTATATTGATAATCTTTATTTAACAGCTTTAATATCATTAAAATCAAGAAAGATCACATCAGCCCTGTACTGTCAGCTCTACACTGGCTCCCTGTTCACAAGCGTATCATTTATATAAAGATGCCAGTGCTAGTAGTGTAAAAGTCCCTTTGCGACACTGCTTCTCCTAGGTAGTAGGTACCTGTCCCAAATGCTGACATTGTACCAACCAGCCAGAAATCTTTGGTCAAGCAAAGCAACACCACTTCTAGTAAAGCCAAGGTGCCCCAGATCAATTGGTGAAAGGGCATTTGCAATATAAAGGGCGGAAAAAACACTTTAAAAATTTAAGGGCAAAATGAAAACTTATCTCTTTAACCAACATATAAATTTATTGTGAAGAGGTAACTTGCTTTTTAAATGTTGTTGTTGAAAGCACTTAAAATCAAACTGTATATTTAGTGCTCTATAAATTAAGTGTATTATTAACATAGTAAGAAGATTTATTACTGTAGAAAATTATACATCTGAATGCAGTTCTGAAATTGTCAAATGTCTTCACTTTTTACCCACCCATGGCAACTTCCTGATATACAGATAAATAAACCTGGAGACATAAACCTTCAGCTGTAAAGAGAATGTATACCGCATAGCCAGTCCACACTGCAACAATTATAGAAAAAACAATTCAAAGAAAAACTTTGCTAAAAGAAAATATTTATTAAAGAATGACTACATAATATATAATACATCCACACAAACCAACCCCTCACAATTTGGGGAATAAGAATCATGAATATGGCCCTGATTTTTGGTTCACATTTAATCAATTACAAACCATATGAGGTCTATTCTTTAAAATTTAATATCTTAAGGAAATTTTACAAGAATTGTCACATAATTATAACATACTGCTGCCATATTCATAATTTTTTTCACTGTTAATATTTTTCTATTAACCACTTTAAAGACAAGAGAATACATGATCAGCAACAAAATCTCAGAACACTGGTTGTATAGTACTCATAATCTACTATTTGAACATCTGTATCCAATCAGTTTTCAAAACTAATAAAAGAGGAATCTTCAATATTTTCAATACAGGCATATCTCTTCTATAAGTCACAATAAAAGACATATACATGGTAAAATACAATAATCGAGGGAACAGTAGTACCATCAGAGTTTCAAATTTACTTAGATGGAAAATGTTTTCTACTGGCAGCAATGCTTTCTCTTTCAAAATTATATAAAATTTTGGAGTGTCTTTCAACTTCTTAAATGAGTAGCCTTTCAATGTTCTGTTGAATGGTTGTGATCTGTGGCTTCAGTTGAGATCCTTCATTAATAGTCACTGAGCAAGCAATGACTGGGCGAGAGACACCACAGGCTCTTCCTAATGCTGAAATATAAGAGATGAAACATCCATTAATTTTGTGACCAGACTGTCAGTTTGCAAAATATAAGCCATTCATCTTCAAGACAAAAAATGCACACTAACAAGTTATAAAAAGTTAGGAAATATTTATTACCTTGTTTTGACCTTACAAACACATAGGGAACATTCTGAAAAAATAATAAATAGACAGTTTTGAATTAATTGAGATAAACAAGAAAAACAAAAGTAGAACATAAGAGTAAAGATGTTTTGTATCAATATCTTCAAACTACATAGCCTTAAAAGAGAATAATATTTTATTGGTTACACTATAATAGATGATTTTTTTGATTTTTTATTTCAAGCATGTTTAGAAAGAGTGGTGTTCTTCATTATATTCAATGTTCAATACCTTATCTTCGCACAACAATGGTAAATGCAGCAAAATTTCCAATGGTTCTGCATCTGCTGCCATTACAATGAACTCAGAAATACCTCTGTTCAAAGTTTTAGTAGCTAAAAATAGAAGGAAAGTATAGAACTTTAAACTTTGTAGGAAATATACACCATTTAAAAAAATAAATAAAAAATTTGCAATACACCTTAACTTTGAGGTAAGAGTGACTGAGTCCAAATATTAGAGCCAGGGTTTTCAATTTCATAAACACCTTGGAAGATTAATTTTGAAAAAGACACATTTCAGCAAATTAAAATAATTTAATTAAGAAATTTAATTATTTATTTCAAAAATTGGGATATCTGCTAAGTACTTCAAGTAGCAATTTTCTAAACAGTAAATTACCTTCATTAGCACCTTTCTTCAACTGTTTGTAGTTGGATGCCTGCTGAACTAAGTCCAATATTTTTTGAGTCAAATCAGGATCAGCCAATGGATAAGCTTTAGGATTAACTTCATCACCCTGTAAATTTCAAATGAAATGTTTTAATACCGTTTTCTTCAAATGCACATATGGCAAATACTGCATTCATGGCAAAATTAAGTTTGTTGTGAAATTTCATCAAAATGGCAACATCCGACCTCGTGTTGAGGTTTTGAGGTCCACACATTTTCATTCAGATTTAGTTAAAAAGTGGTCCTAGAGAGTTAAGAAATATGACACAACATTTAGTTGGAACATTCAAACATCAAGATTTATAACCAAAAATTACTTTGTGTTTCACCTGTAGTTATACACGGAGTTGTACATATCGATGTTTATATCCATAAAGCATGGTAGAGCTGTGAAAATCTACGTAATATCGCTCACGATTTATGATTGCCTTAAAGTAGCTAGAATTTGCTCTTAAACAAATGGTAAAATAATCTACAATACTCTATAAGAAACAATCTTACCATGTTTGTTGTTGTTTTGTTCTTCGGATAACGACTTTTAAGCAATTTTATCCTCTCGGCGTTGTGCGCTTCACTGAGGTGTTTCGGCCCACGTGTGAAAATTCAGCAATATTTCTCAAACTAGTTAGGAAGGTGAAGGTTACGAGATAAAGAGCTGACCTCTGACCTTTCAAGCTGTAGCAGACGACAAAATTAATAAACTGTCAAAGGCTATCTCAGTCCTTTTAACTTTTATGGAAAACATAGACAAACGCCTTTAAGCCTCAGAAATCTTGATACGGGTGTATTTCTTTGCACATATGGCTATGTCTGGAGATCAAGTTGTAGAAGAAGAACAACAAGTTAGAGATGATGACGAGGTAATTAATCTAGTAAATTAGTAATGCTCAAAAAGATCATAAAACATCATTTATTTCTCACAAGTTAAAAGGCATAAATATATTTGTTGAATTATTCGAAATTATCTAAATCACACTTTTCATGACATTGTTTTAATTTCTATAAATGAAATTCTTTTACATGTATTTGTGTAGAAATATATATTATATATTTTTTTTAAAAGTCTTTGTTCCTTTTTTGTAGGAATCCTTTTTCCAAGACATAGATGTTCTGCAAAATCATGGCATTGTAAGTTTTACATCATGTAACATGGGAGGATACCATGGGGCTGGAGACTTACTTACTTACTTACTTACTTACTTACTTACTTACTTACTAAAAAGAATATAACACATGTATTTTGGTAGTGTTTTTTATTGACTTTTGGTCCCAGATAATATACATATTAATCTCAGCTTTAGTGTTACCCTGCAGGCCTGCCCAAATAAAATAAAAAGGTGACAGCACATGGTGAATATAATTTAAAAAAATGGTTAACCCACTGGTAGAAATTTGTTATTTAAAATCCCCTCCCCCACCCCCACCCCCAGTTTGATATCATTTTATGTAGAAAGTCATCTGTACAATATTTTAATTAAAGTCAACCTGGAACATTTTTTCTACAAAAGAAGTAATTCATGTTATATTCTCCCCAGAATGCTGCAGATATAAAGAAATTGAAGACAGCTGGTATTTGTACAGTGAAGGTACTGAAAATGATTTTATATTTTTAGTATGATATACACATAGGTGTTTAAAGCTACACTCTACTGAAATTGATGGTAACAAATTTTACCCATAATAGTCTTGAATTGAGACCGATCGTTTAGGGTGTGCCGCCGGCACCCCAATTAGTCAATGGCGTCGTATATAGCTATAGCATGCACACTCCGCACGACCTATTATGAAAGCGTGTGCATGGACAGAGTCCATTGCACGGAATCTCGAAAATGGGTGGAAGGTTTGGGTATCAGACAGATAGCTTAACTATTATAACGGGTTTGAATGCATAATGTCTCCCTTTAACATTAAATCAGTTTTTATAATAGATATGCGTGAGAGAAATGTTCTAAAATTTCCTTTCAAAGGGTATCCAGATGACAACCAAAAAGAAAATGTGTGCCATAAAAGGTATATCAGAAGCAAAGATGGAGAAGATTAAAGAAGTGGCATCCAAGTTGTCAGGAGTAAGTGTAGTAATGGAAATCTTACGTAAAGATTGTGAATAAAAAGTTTTAAATCATTGGTGAGCTTGGATTTTAAAAAAGGGTGAATATAATGTATTTGAGCTGGAATATCCCATCTTTCGTTTGAAGGACAATGGTTTTCAAACTGCTTTGGAATATGCTGACAAGAGAAAACAGTGTTTTCGCATCACAACTGGAAGTTTAGAATTGGAGTAAGAATTTTTTTTCACATGTACAATCCAATACATCTTCCATATTTGGTTGAGTTTTTTTTTTGTAGAAGAGGAGTTGGAATTGATTAAAATTATTTTTTATTTTCAGCAAGTTAATGGGTGGTGGAATAGAGAGTATGGCAATTACTGAAGCATTTGGTGAATTTAGAACTGGAAAAACACAACTTTCACATACCTATTGTGGTACAATGATTTTATAGTATTGTTTTTATTTCATTTTTATAGCTTTAATAAACATATTGGTTATATCCAAGTAATGTCCAGCACACACTTGTTATTGTGTAACTGTTACAAAGGAACAAAAGGATTAAAAGAGGGTTTATTTTAGTATGAATGCTTTTGTTCCAAAGTAACTGTTCCAAAGTAATGCTAACCGCACACAGTATTCGAATGACCATATCCAAAAAGACAAATGGATTAAAAAAGTATTTTTTTAGTACA
>JAVSBT010242529.1:0-12808 GCA_033118115.1 Pharyngocirrus eroticus | reverse complement strand
ATAGATGAATATGTTGCCTCTGTTTAAAAATAAGTGAAATTTTACAAATGATGCTTATGAATTTTTGCAGAGTATATATGCACAAGTTAACATTTTGTTATGTTTGTGTCCTTAGTTTGTGAAAATGGTACCTACAGAAGTGGACCTGTCAGTGTCTCCAAATGTAATAATGAATGTGGTCAATGTGAGAACGATCAACACTGTCATCAAATTGCTGGTGTTTGTCCCAATGGTATATGTAAAAGTAGATGGTCAGGGGACAATTGCAAAGGTTATGAATTTTTTTTGTAAACTGGTGGCAATAAGATAAATCATTCAAAAACATGCTAATCCGCGACCTTTCATAAATGTAATTATGCATTTTACCTCATTTATTCATTTTGTAGATTGTGTAAGAGGTAAATATGGATATGAGTGTAATATAGATTGTGGACAATGTTTGGATGGCGGATGTGAAAAGGGCACTGGATATTGCATAGGAGGGAAATGTCAGGATGGATACAAGAGCAACACTTGTACAGAGAGTATGTATAATAACACAACGTTCATTGGGTGTGTATTTGTATATAATTAAATGCTACCTAACTTATAAATCATTGATTTATGAAAATAAAGCTTGCCTCTATAATTCTAGTATGTGAAGATAGATTATTTGGAACCTGTTCCCAGAAATGTAGTAATTGAAAATGAGGACATGTGACAAAAGTGATGGCAAGTGTTCAAATGAAAGATGTCTGCATGAGTGGACAGGCATTATGTTGCTTTTTGTTTTGTTTTTCTTGGATGCTCATTTGTATCACCATGTTACAAGGTACACAATTGGAAAAGAGACAATAGTATACTAAGAATATAATTTATCACAATTAGCAATAACGAAGGGATGGTTAGTGTGACAACTTTTTTAAATTACAAAACACTTGTGTTTTTTCACCAGCATGTGATGATGGCTTTTATGGAGACTGTATGCAGCAATGTGGTAATTGTAAAAATACGACATGTGACAAGAGTAATGGGTTGTGTTCCTATGACGGATGTCTACCTGGATGGATAGGGGATACATGTACGAAAGGTATGGTTATATTCCATGCCTAATATATCTAACTAGTGAAAGAGTTAAGATGAAATATCCTCTTATTATGGTAGACAGTAAAACGATAGACATTTAATCTTGCAAAGGTCAAGAACCAGCCTTTTTCATTTTCTATTCCAGCTTGTGACGATGGATACTATGGAGACTGTTTACAGCAATGTGGTAATTGTATAAATAAGACATGTGATAAACGAAATGGAGCTTGTTCCTTTGAGGGATGTCTACCTGGATGGAAAGGGGATACATGTACAGAAGGTATGGTTATATTTCATAACATAAAGATGTAACTTGTCCTCGAGAACATCCTATTGGCCATGATAATACACACATTTTAAAGTTGATGCAGATCTCTCCTATCAAGAGGATTATATTTACCATCATATTGATGTTGCTGGTCATTCATAATTCCGCCATACCACCAGCATTTAACCCACATGTGTCGTACTAGTAGGGAATTATAAATGGCCAATCAACATCAACGTGGAGGCTAATAAATTACCTTTTGAATGATCAGCATCAAAAAGACAGATGTACTATACGAACCTGTTTCTAGTAATGCTCACAGACCACAAATTGCCACAATCAGAGATGCACCTCGTTGGAGAAGTTCTGCTATGTACGCAGCATGGTATCAAGCTCAGCAGACTTTGACAAAGATATCTCACAAAGTCTCTTATTTTGGAAGGCATAGATTGTGGAATGAGCATTGGGTAAACCTCAATACCAAAATCAAAGTGATTCGGGCTGTATTGCTTATCTCCCTTCTTTATGGCTTCGAAACATGGTACATGTACCGCAAGCACGTCGAGCCGCTCAGTAGTACATGGACTTTGTTTTGACAACATTTGCAACATCGAGGGGAAAGACAAGATATTAAAACTACAGGAACTTGAGTGCTGTTTGATCTCTAGTGTAGAAAACAAATAGTCAAAGCCAATTTACTCTGGGTGGCATATCTCAAGGTTGACTAAAGAATACCCAAAGCTATCTTTTACAGCCAGCTCAAAAATGGCAAGGGAATGCCTAGATTGCACTACATGGACAACCTTGTAAGCAATCCCAAGCCTGCAAAATATACCCTTACAACTGGTAAATGGTGGCTCAAGATAGAGCCCAATAGAGACAATCTGCCACGAGGGGGTGGGGCTGAGTTGATCGAATCTACCAGAGCAGAACTCCTCGTTGCCAAGAGAAAGAGGAGAAAGGACCACACCAATACAACCACAGACCAAGTATTTATCTGTGACCGCTTCTGAGCCTACGTCTATGGGGTCGGACTTCTCTCTCACGAGAGAACAACAAATCAAACTGGCAATTCATATACGTCGTATCGACGTGAAGCTAATGTAGAATCCAAGTACCAGCCTCTGTCATTTGTTATTACAGAATGTGATGATGGACTCTATGGAGACTGTATGCAGAAATGTGGTAATTGTAAAAAAACGACATGTGACAAGAATAATGGGTCGTGTTCCTATGAAGGATGTCTACCTGGATGGATAGGGGATACATGTACGAAAGGTATGGTTATATTCCATGCCTAATATATCTAACTAGTGAAAGAGTTAAGATGAAATATCCTCTTATTATGGTAGACAGTAAAACGATAGACATTTAATCTTGCAAAGGTCAAGAACCAGCCTTTTTCATTTTCTATTCCAGCTTGTGACGATGGATACTATGGAGACTGTTTACAGCAATGTGGTAATTGTATAAATAGGACATGTGACAAGAGTACTGGGGCGTGTTCCAATGACGGATGTCTGCCTGGGTGGAAAGAGGTCACATGTACCACAGGTATTGGGATATTTCATTGCTTATATACCTAACTATGAAAACCTGTGTAAACATTGATATTTACGCAGATAATACTACAGTCTCTTCTTTACACAAAGATTGTATGCTTGTCAAAGAAAGATTAAATGTTGCCACGGCAAATATTGTCCGATGGGTGAATTCTGATAATCTCATTCTTAATGGCAACAAAACCAAATGCATGTACGTTGGTACCAAACACAGGGCTAAGAATCTCGACATTTTTGTAGATATAGATAACACAGTTATTCAAATGTACAATTCTATGAAATGCCTTAGTGTCTATATTTCTATATTGAGAAGAATTATTCTAACATGGTCTACACATATTGCTCATGTATGTAAGAAAGACTCAATCAGAATTGGAGTCTTAAGGAAGCTAAAAGAAGTTTTACCAAAATAACAGCTTAACAATCTTTACAAATCAATAATTTTGCCTCAATGTGACAATTGCTCCAGTGTCTGTTGTCTTCGTTTTAGAAACCACATTAACAGGTTAGAAATATTACAAAGAAGAGCTGCTCGTATTGTGTAACATGTACATTTTGATTGTCCATCTAATAATTTGTGTCAAACTTTAAATTGGCCACTCATTAAAAACAGAATTGTATTTGATAGAAAGTTTCTTGTTTATAAGGCCACTCACAATTTAGCGCCATCATATCTAACTCGTAAATGTATGTATGTAAATGATGTTAGTCAATGTAGGGCAAGATCCAATGTAACAGATTTTTTGTTTATTAAACGTTCTAAATCCAATATATGAACCATAGCCTCATTGTCAGTGGGAGCAATGCCTTCAACAATCTGCTCAGTCTCATTAGAAATTCAGATTGCCTTTCCAAGTTCAAATTTAAAGTAACATGTTTTCTTTTCAATCACTCTAAGGTTTGATTTCCACTCTTTTTGTCCAAGTCATTTAAAAACTATTTTACATTTTTATATTTTTGTGTTATTTTCATATGTAAATATTTTAGTCTATGTTTAGATGCTTGTGTATTTCTTGTATTTAACTTTTGTATGTCCTCTATGTATGGAACGTCCCATGGAAGACTAGCTATGCTGGATGGGAACCCCTCATTAAAGAACAGAAATAAATAAATGTATAAATAAATAAGGTAAATTTGCAATATCCTCTAATTATGGTCGAAAGTAAACTAATAGACATTATGATCTTGCAGGAGTGGAATACAAGCCTTTCACATGTTCTATTTCAGCTTGTGACGATGGATTCTATGGAGACTGTTCACACCAATGTGGTCATTGTAAAAATAGGATATGTGATAAAGGAAATGGAACTTGTTCCTTTGAAGGATGTCTACCTGGGTGGAAAAGGGATATATGTACACAGGGTATGGTTACTTTTCATAACAATCATCTAACTTATGCCTCACTAATACAATATCTAGTTGTTGCTGATTCGTATTTACAAAATCATTTTCAAAAGATATAAAGAGTATTTTGTAGCAATTGGCTTTGAAATTAAATATTTCTTAATCTTAATACCTTGGATACGTTGAATTTGTGTGTAGCAATTATTTTAAAGGAAATACCTTGTAATGATGATTTTCTTCAAAAACAATTGAAGAAAAAAACACAATTGATAACCCTTATAATGTTTTCATTTGATTTGATTTTAGTTTGTCAGTTTGGATATTTTGGTGAAGAATGCAACCAGAAATGTGAATGTATTAATAATACATGTCATCACATCAGTGGTACCTGCCTTATAACTGAGCCACTTGATACATCCACTCCTTCCAATCGTGTTCAGTTAGGTGTTACGATATGTACTGTCATATTCTCGATTGTTTTTGTGATATTGATTGTATTCTTGGCAAGGTAAATTTTAAACACATAACATGTTGTAATTCATTAATTCCAACTCATGATAAAATGCAATATAATACAATGCACTACAATTCAATTGAACAACATTTCAACATGCAATTCAATGGAAAATAAACAAAATCGTTATCATTATCAATCTAAAGGCAAGACCTAAAATAATACGGTCTCATCTATAAAGGCTTTTTAAAACGATATTGTATGTGTGTATATTGAGGAAATGTTTTGTGGTTTGTCACTGTATGTCCTTTTGTTTACTGTATAGGTTTTTAAACAATCTGCTATTTTTAGCTGCTACCATCTTTTTAGACAAAAGGTTAAACATTTATGGTAATATCCTTGAAGTGTGCATTGATTTTGAAGTAGTTCTACAATTAGACATACAACCAATATTTATACAGTAACAATACCAATGTCAATTTCAAGGAAATGAATTTGTGAAAGGTCAAGGAAAAAGCAATGGTGAAATCATATAACAACTATTGTGAAAATTCATTGAAATCATAATGTGCAATAAGGAATAAACAAAAAAAGGGATGTTTAATATGTTTTTATTTTAAGGAGAAGACAGCAAAGAAATGAGAACAAAGACGTTTGTGGTACCATAGGTTGGTTTGGTGAATTCATTATATAGATGAATATAAACAAATGCATTCAAAATCATATCCTTACAGTAAACATATGTAATCAAATATCTGCATTAAAAATCACATAATTATGAACTTCTCTGCAGAATGGACTGATAATCATCAAGTTGGTACAAATCGATTAGTTTGACTTGAGTGCTTTTACTTCTACTAATTTTGATATAGGATAAAAACAAGTTTATGATACATGCTAAGAATTATTTTGACTTTATCAGAGTGTGATATAGCATTTTTTAATGAATTATTGCCTTTTATAGTTGAAAATCCATATGCAGAAGTCTATGACAAAAACAAAACATCAGTGGTGACACCAACTAGTACAACAATACAAAATGTTCAACCAAATCAAGTATTGACCAGTGAATTGGGCAATGGTGGACCTGCAGCGACCACACCAAAGCCTACTATAGCTGTAACACCCACCCAGTCTAGAAAGAAGGAACCGATGAAGGATGTGGACACCAATGGGTCGATTACAAAGTATTCCATAGGACAGAAGAATAAAACTGAGGTTCTACTTAGTGACGAAGAGAAGGATATCTACATGAACAAAGAATTGGGTATTCCTCTTAAATTTTCCCAGCTGAGAGAACACATCAAAAATACGAAGAAAGAAATGGATGGATTTCTTAATGAATTTAAGGTACATGTTTATTATCAAAAGAACATCAAGGGTAACACCAGTATTTATTACCACTATCATTTTCAAAAACAACTTTCTGCATTATATGTGAATAAAAAATATCAACTGTTAACTTCTAATACTTGTTTGTAGACCATTCCATCAGACAAACGGTTATCCTGTCATGCTGCTACTGATCCAATGAACTTCAAGAAAAAGAACAGATTTAAGAATATTTTTGCATGTAAGATGACCAGAGTTTATATATTACTGACAAGTTTGATAAAATAAAATAGTAAATGGAAACTAAGTGCTATCAAACTATAAAAATATTGTTGTAGCACACACTGTAGGAGAGTTTGTATTTCTAAAAAAAAACATCGCACTGTAAGCATTCTAACCCCTATATGAGTTGTTTTTTTCTAATTAACTTTGTTCAAGATGTTCATGGTTTATAAGTTAAATGTATTGAAAAAAATGGAGTAAAAGACTGAAGGGATGTTGATTAAAAACCAGTACAAGCTGAAAGCTTAACACAGAGAAGAAAAAAAAAGCCACTCCGAATAGGTTAAATTTAAATCAGTTGCAAATTGGCTGAAGATGTTGTAGTTAACAAAGAAAATTTACTAAAAAGGAAAATTTCAAAATGAACCTATTCAGAGTGGCTTTTTTTCTTCTTAAGGTTAATCTGGATAACAGATAGTTTGTTCAATCTTAACTTACTGCATGTATCCTTGAATACTTTTCAACCCTGACGTTTTCATTTTAGATGACCACAGCCGTGTCCATTTAAACAGCGCCCCCAACGGACCACACTCAGACTACATCAATGCTAATTACATCGGTGTAAGTATTTCAAAGGTTATTGATACAAAGCATTGAACGGCTACTGTTGCAACCCTGAATCAGTGGCCGCTGGTATGTGAAGATGGTATATGTTTAGCGTTTCTTTCCTCTAGGATTTTGTGAACACAATTTTAAGTTTGTTTCTCTTCAATGTGTTATGAATTGGCAGTTTTATTGGCCATCATATGGAATGTAACAAAGTGTAAACAACATAAATGATTTGTCTTGAACCCTTGGTCCTACGACCTTAAAGCATGACACTTAATCCTAAAACGGTTTACTCGTAATATATTTGTCTTAAACATATTCAAAAATGTAATTACAGTATAAAGATACCTTCTTTTCTTGTTTGCAAGGGTTATGCTAAAATCAGGAAATTCATTGCAACTCAAGGACCAAAGAAAGGTACCATAGAAGACTTCTGGACAATGGTATGGGAACAAAAAGTAACAAGGGTTGTCATGGTAACAAATCTGGTTGAAGGAACTGCTGTAAGTATGAAGATAATTCTTGTAACAAACATTCTTGATATGTCAATATATAGAGGTATTTGTGTCTATAGTATTCACCACTCAGTTATTGATTTAAGAATTAAAAAACAAGAAGTCCGTCAATGAAGTAAAAAATTAAAAATCACAATTTTTGGACTTTTTATCTGTTTTATTCAATATAATATTATGTTTTAGTTTTACTGTATATTTACTTTCTTCCACATTTGAACTCTGTGTACTTTTGTTTTTTTTAAATGCCAATGTATTCATTTACAGGACAAATGCAGCCAGTACTGGCCATTTGCTGGACAGACAGAGAACTATGGAAACTTTATTGTAGACAACATTAGAGAAACAGAATTCCCAAAGTTTATCATGAGAACCTTAAAGCTAGATACGGTAAGGGTAAACTTAAGAGTTGAAAAAGAATTTATGCATCCTCAAATATTCTCTACCACATGCATCCTTGATAAATCAATTGGAAATTATCCATGGAATTTCTGGCAATTCATTTTTTATTGTGTCCATTTTAGGTCCAGAATGCTGCTGCTATATATGACAACACTGAAAAGACAGAGAGAACTGTACTACAATACCACTACACTGATTGGCCAGATAAAGGCGTTCCTAAACAGGGATCAGATCTTCACAACTATTTGAGAAAAATCAGAAGTGAACCAGAAAAAGTGAAATCTCCCATTGTAGTACATTGCAGGCAAGTAGTGCTTTTTTTTTTTTTTTTCTTTACATATGCAAGGATATTTAATTTAGTCTTGTGCGCTTGATAATCCTGAAACTATTAAAGGAATATTTTATTTGGGCTCTTTTTTGTGTTGTGAAATGTTATGAAATTGAATATTGTACCTTGTTCAAAAATTTAAAAAGGTTTCCATTACTTGTTTCAGTGCTGGGGTTGGTAGAACAGGGACATACATTGCGTTAGACTTTCTACTGGATCAGGCTAAAGCTGAAGGAAAAATTGATGTCTTCACATGTGTGAAAACTATGAGAGAAAATAGAATGACCATGGTACAAACTGTGGTAAGTCAACTTGTGTAAACAGTGTTTACACTAAACACTATGAGAGTACATAGAATGACTATGGTAGAAACGGTGGTACATACATTACTGCCTCCTGGTGTTAAAACAATTAACCTAAAAATATTGACATTAACATTTTGGGAATTATCAGATATACCCAATCACATGGTGAATAATTCTGATATTCCTTTTTATTTCAGGAACAGTATACTTTCATCTATGACACTATGCTAGAAGCCATCATGGTAGGAGAGACTCATATCCCAAACTCTAGATTTTCTGAAATGTATTCCAAAATGGGGAAAATAGAGAAAGGACAGACAATGACTGGATTTGAGGCACAGTTTAAGGTAAACACAAAGCTATGTCGAGAGACCTTGAAGTTGAAGGCAGAAAACAAACATTTTACAATTTTCTTACAAAATGGTCTTGTGCATAAGCCCTCGGCAGTGTTAGCGCATTGTTCTAATGTAATCTTTCATGGTCATAATTGTCCATTAAAGGCATACCAGCAGAAGTACAGTAAAATATACTATGTATATGCCTGCACTCTTCGCAGAAATGCAATATAGATAGCTAGATAGATAAAATTTGAATTTGAATTACAGATGCTTCAAGACACTGCTCAAGAAGAACAGTTGAAAGAGAGAAAAACTGAGGCAGCAAAACTTCCAGAAAATGAAAATAAAAACAGATCCCAGGCAGTAGTACCAGGTAAAGTATACCAAAGTAGAAAATGGGGTTATTTTAATGAATTCAAATCCCTGCTGATGTATTACTGTAGTATTATTGCTGCATTGGCATGGGCTAACAGCGGTGTTATCTAGACCATCTGATAGATTAAATGTTATCCATTGTTTCCTTGTTTATTCCTGTTTATTTTTTTTCTATCTATATCTGCCTAATAGACCAAAGGACCAATATAAGCCTCACAGAACCTTCTGGACCTTCAAATTGACCACTAATCACTATAATATTTTCTATGTTTTCTTCAGGTGACAGTGAGAGAGTTTTACTGATGACTCAGGTTCGAGAAAGAAACAATTACATTAATGCAGTATTTTCAAAGGTAAGGAGGGGGGAGGGGTAATTTTTATGAGTGTCTATCATCTATCATCATATTACAAAATACTGTGAAAGGTGAATCAGCTACCAGGGTGTGATTTTTTTATGTTTAAAACATTGTTTCTAGGTTTGCATTATTAAAAAAATCATTTGCTTTTCTATAATATGAATAAAATTGGATGAAATTGATGTTTGATTATTTGTGTAGTCTTACAAGAAGAATTCTGACGTCATACTAACACAGCTCCCCCTGGAGGACACTGTTGTAGATTTCTGGAGAATGGTCAAAGACTATGACGTCAGCACAGTTGTAATGCTCAGTAATTATAAGGTAAAATGCACTTTGAGTCTAAACCAGTAGTGTATATAGACACTATTAAACTAAATTACAAAATGATGTTGGTGTAAGATTTCAGAAAATGTTTTCATTAAACCCATTAAACAACCAACATCATTAAATGAATTTAAAGAAACTATAAAAAACATATGTATGCTCTTTGTAAATATGTTTACATATTGGTATTGTCTAATATTTAGCCTTCTTTCTCAGTGTAACGCTTTGTTTTTTGGCATGTGTTCATTGTAATGCTTTAATGTTATATCAATGTGTACTAGGAACTAAACAAGTGTTTTTAAAACACTTCTGTTCCTTTTTTTTCTTTATATGTATGTAAAAAAAATTTGCTAATAAAATAAACCAAATCAAATCAAATAAATCAAATTAATATGTTGCATAGGATTTTTAAAATATCCTTGATACTTTATACCGCCCATCATTCATTGATAATTGTGGTGACAAATTATGTTCATTTCAATTGTGATGATAATTTGTTTCTATTTCAGGGTAGAGATTTCAAACCTTGTGGGTATTGGCCAGCAGAGGGCACTGATACGTTAGAGACTGGTCCATTCACCATAACTAAGAAGGATATCAAGAAAGAAAATGCTGTTTTCTGCTGTCATTTAGTGATGAAATATAAGACTGAAAGTCATCCTGTGATGTTGGTAGGGGTGACAGATTGGCAAAATGACAAATGGACACCAACTGACAATAAGACACTTACATGTTTGTACAACAAAATAAAGGATTGGAAACATGAACACACTGGAAGAATGATCATTCAATGCAAGTAAGTACATAAAATCATATTGATATATATTATTCTACTTTGGAACAAACGTTTTTGAGGAAAGGTTTGATTGAGCTAGTAAGCTCTATGCTTATAATAATTACAATCATGTTTGGACATTTTCTTGTTGTAAATATGTTATAGTGTCAAGAATATTAATTTTGATATGACTCTTACATGTTCTTTTTCAGTGACGGTGGTATGAAGTCAGGCATGTATGCTGTTGTGTCATGGATGTTTGATATGATCAGTGCTGAACAAGCTGTGGACGTATTTCAAATTACAAAACAAGTTTTATCTTCAAGGCCTGAATTCCTCCTGACATTGGTAAGCATAAACTATTAGATTTGTTATAAGTCATTGAATTGTTTTACACTTCAGTAAGTTTAAAATCTGTCTATAGTATTGGTACATATTTTTCCTTTTTATAAAATTTATCAATTTCATTTCCATTTTGTTTTAGGATCAGTACAAGGCTATTTATGGAATTGCAGAAGAGTACATGAAAAACTTTCAAACCTACCATAATGATTATGTAAAAACTAAAAAATGAAATAAAAAAACATAACACAAGGAAGAAAAAAATCATAAACATTTTGTAAAATGTGTCATCATTCAATGAATGAAAGTTCAAGCTAACACTACTTATGTGCCCTTAACAAACCTAAGCATTATTATGAATACAAGAGTAACCTATTTTTTGCTTAATGGTATTTTTTTTTATGAGGTATTTGATTCTACCTGACCATGACTTTCAAATTAATTTCATAGAAATATTTATAAATGTACTATCATACAATGTATAAAAAATGAAGATGTTATATCATCATCAAAGGGAATGGCCACAGAAAGCTGAAGACTTTTTTTTATAAATTTAGGAATAATATGTAAAAATGTATACTTTTGAATAAAATAAGTTTTTTTGCCTAAAAATAGATATTGACATCGTTTAAGTTGGTCTCAGACCTTGCAAGAGCTTAAAAAGTCGTTCTCCAAGCATTATCCCCTACAAATAAAACTTAGTTTCTATCCTTTCCTTTGTGCCTTGATACTAATATTTTTGCAAATATTGATATGGCAGGGAAATATTTTAGCTAGTGTCAAAGCTGGTTGCTAGGTTATCTTATTCCTTAACAACAAGGTTCTGTAACTACTATGAAAACATGTATATAATCATTTATAGTAAAATGGAATACCGACGAAACAGATATTCAACAAAATTTGGTTTGATATTACATACTATTGGACATGTTTAGAAGATTATTAAAAAAAGTTCAATTTTTTCCTAATCACCTGCCTACGTGGTTCTTATTTCTGTTGAAAAATTAAGAGATAAATCAAAAAGTTAATCTAATTAGTTTTAGTAATGTTTGGGTTACTTACAACTTTGGTTTTAAAATCAGCATTGTATCTTGATGCAAATGATCCTCCATTGATTTAAGGTAACAATTGACGTTGCATGTATCGCGTAAAATGTAAATCATTGCAAAGATCATTATAATAGTATGGGTTGAGATGAAACGAATTTAGATTAAAGGAGGAATAAAAGCTTTTTCGAAATTGGAAAATATGTACTGTATCTATGAAATAATTTAAAAAATGGATTGTTGTCTAATTGTGAATAAACCATGACCTTTTTTATTTCAAAACTACCAAAAAGTCCAAAAAATACTAACCTATGACATGCTGAGAATGCCATCTTCTTCCTCTTTAAAAATTGCCCTAACTAAGTGTGCAAAGTCTATGAGAAGAACAGTAGTTAGGCCAAAATATACATACCAGTACCGACAATATCATTATCACAACATTCAATGGATGAGTGCTCGAATGACAGAAGGGGAATACCCACTGTCTACATGTGTGTAGAAGTGAATATACCAACAAAGAATTGAAAGAACTCAAATCCAAATGGCAACATTTACATTCCTGCTTTGAAATAGAATGAACAAGGAAGCTATACAACAAAAAGTTTCGGCTTCATATTCTGACGATATTTATGCTGTAGATGTAAAACGAAAATGTGGCTTACCGTTTTGTTAACTATTGGAATACTAACCATCCCTGGATATATCACTACGCCAACAAGTAAGGTTTTGTTTTATTAAGAATAGAGATTTATTTATTTATTTATATTTATATTTATTTCTGTTCTTTAAGGAGGGCGCCCATTCAGCATAGCTGGTCTTCCATGGGACCCTCCATACATAAAATAC
>JAVSBT010242418.1:0-12809 GCA_033118115.1 Pharyngocirrus eroticus | reverse complement strand
AATGAAGATAGGTTTCCGTTTTCTCAAATATAACAATTCACAGAAATGTTCCTATTACATGACAAAGGCAGGAAAAACTGACCCTAGTGTAAGTGTCAGTAGTAGTTCTATTTCTGTCCAGGAGATGGCAGTGTTTATTGAAAGTCTGTGTAAAAGAAGTGATATGTTTGCCATGGTGGGAAAACTTCAAATGTCCATACAGATTTTACAAGCAGCTGAAAATGTATGTAATGCTTGGCTAAAAAAGGAAGGAGACTTAGCTCCAAAAATGATTTGCAAAGTTTATGTTTGGTATAAAAAAACTCTGTATAGTTCTTAGAGTTCTGTAGATAATAGAATTCTGCCTGCATTTCTTACTGGAGGAGTCACAGAGCTGCTTTCAATATCACGAGGAGACAATGTTGATACCTTTTTACACTTCTTCTAATCAAGACATCTTTGATGTGATAAATATCTTGAAAATAAAGCACACATGAAATGAGGTACATGTAATTAACATAGCTCTTCATAAATAAGTCCTGAATTACAGAATTTCAAAAATATCTTCATCATCATGGTATTAAACCTTTACTGCAGTAATCAACAGAAGAAAATCTCATATCTGTATCAATCTGCATGTCACATGTTCTAGTTATGGATGAAATAATGTGTATAAGTAAATATTGTACAGCATTATTGTGTATGTACAGTATGTGGCTACAAAAGAGGTAGTGGCTTTGAAGCTCTTTTTGTAGTAGGAGGCTAGCAATGACACTTTTTGTCTGATATGGTTCAATGCAGAAGAATAAAATAGCAAATTGTTGTACCTTGTTGCTTGTGTCATATTTTTACATACATATTATAGCAAATAAACATGAGTACCCTTTTCCTATAGGAAATGAAAGTACATCTTTTACTTACACATAGATTTTGCATCAGATAAACATGTCACATTGCCCATGAAATTTCACTGTAACTACTTTAGGACCAATTATTATCAATTTTATTATTATCGTTATTAATAATGATAATAATAATACATTGCACTGCGATAAAGAGTGCAGGCATGCATATATATATATATATATTAGGGCAGTGGGCTAACACTGCTATGGGTTTATTATGAGCACCCGAACCATTTTTCTTTGAAAGCCAGTGTAAAATTCGAATTCACTTGAAAGTGCCCAGATTTTAATCGGGGACCTTTCAAAAAGAATGCCAGTCTTACAATTCAAGCTTACACTCTTCCTAGTAAGCCATTAAAGCTCTAAAGATCCATCATGCGATACAATTTTTTCAACCAATCACATCATGCTATTAAATTATGCCTATTTATTTCTCAAGTTTAAAGCAGCCATTTTGCGTGTGACCTACACAGAAACTGCTAGGAAAAGGAATCTTTTCTACAGGAGCTTTTTGTACCTAGAGAGCAGGCAATTTTGGAAGGGGGTCTCAATGACTTAACATTGATATGGCATAAAACAGGACCACATACAGTTTAATAGTAAGTTAACACTTACAATCTTTTATGATGATTATGTCACTTGCGTCATTACCATATTGTACAGGTAAACGGTGTGTTGCTTAAAGAACTGATGCTATAAATAATCATAGAAAAAAATATGATAATGATAATTATAATATAAACAATGAAATAGATAACATTTTCTAACCCCTGCAGACATACTTTCTAAAAATTGTTTGTTTATTTAATGTAGGATTCATTTTTAAGAAGTGGCCTTTGTCATTATCTGTGTGCTTTTTCTTGCCCTTGTGGTTGAAGGATTTTTAAGAAATTGTCTGAAAATTGTTTAACAGCACAGGATTCTAAAATGAAGCTGTACTAATCAGGTTCACTGTATATTCTATAGGAGTGGAGATTTATAGAAATATCTATATTTGGATAACCCACTTTTGCAAATACATAATACTATCTTGTCTACAACCCAATGCTGACGTATTTCAAACTTCAAAATGGCTGCTCTGAAAAATCTCTCTCTTCATATCTTGCCTGTTAGATTATCTAGAACGCTTATGTACACCTGAATTTCAACATTATCTTGGTTTGCTATCTAATTGTATGAGTTTTCATGATATGGCAAAAAATAACTTAATGTTTCAGTGGGTTTTAGTTACGGTGCCTGATGGTTTGGGTGTAGTAGTATCTAAAGGTGGTGGTTTTGTGATTTTGTTGAAGCAACAAATTTTGCATAAGTTCAACCTAAGTATCCCTAAACAGGAGATTTTCTTATTTTGCCACTGGAAAAAGTCTTAAATGTCTTAATTTCATCTAAAGTCATATAAAAAGGTGCAATGTAGATGTTGAAAGATTAGAAATGGAAGGATTTCATGATTGTTGTGGCATTCAATTCAAATCATGAGTGATTTATGTACTGATATCTGGCTCTTTGTTAAATGTAACATACTAACATTTTTCTTTAAAAAAAGATTAATTCAAATTTGTTATGTAAAGTAATACCATAATGCAGCATACCATTAGCTCTCAAGCTAACACATGTGAAATCAGAATTTAAATATCATGAACGGAACATGAGTTATGATAAATTTTGTGATTTCTAGGATATCTGGATTGTTAGGTGGGTAGAAAATTAAGTGGATCATCTACTTGCTAAGTAGCTTACTAAGGTACTTAGCCTCTATCAAGATACTATCAGAATTTGATCAAAAATGGCTGTGGTAAAACAGTTGTAATGGTGACATTTTTGAAGAGTGAAGACCACGAAATTCCTTATTTCATAGAACTTTTGAATAGTGTAAAAAATAAAGTTTGACTCCACATGTATGTCATTGAAATATGTCTGGTTCATAGAGTGGCTACTTTTAGGTTCTATTGTGGTTTATATTCAGAAAATGCAGTCTGAATGGCAAGAAGTGTTGCCTGGGGAAAAAGAACTAGCAGAGAGGCTCCGCCAACTTGTTTGTCCACAGGATAAACAGCCTAAAACATTGGAGGCTCAAGCTGATATCCTATACCAGATGGCAGTATTGTACCACAAGGAAGGAATCAAAAGAAAAAGTGGAGAACACTTTACTAAAGCTTCCACTCTTCTCAATGCGGCACTTGTTAGAACAAAAGATCATCAAATGGAAGATTCTTTGAAGATGAGACTGTTTGAGATTCATTGTGACTTCATCGAGACTTTCAGTAATGGAGGATCCAAGCCAGACAGGGAACAATGGGAAACTGTTTGCCATAGGAACAGAGTTTTGTTGAAGAAAGCTAGAGACAATCTACAGACCCGTTGTGGACCTTTGAAGGCAGTATGGGAACGATACAAACTGAAATCTCCAGAGAAAAATAACATGGAAAGATCCATTATAGGAGAGGGTTCAAAGGTCAGTCTAAGTGTCCAGCAGGCAATTATGACATATGTACGAAAGCTGTGGGAACAGTGTGTTGACTGGTTCCCATTTCCCAATACTGGGGTAGATCAGAAATTGTGCTACAAGTATGCAATGGTAGGGTTGGGGTCCTTGACTAGACAGGAAGTAACTCCTTACTCTGACCTTGAATTTGCCATCTTGGTGGAAGATGACCATTCTGAAGTAAAGGCGTATTTCAAGTCCTTGACCTATTTCTTTCATCTCCATATCCTTGACCTTGGTGAAACACCAGTGCCTAATGCTGCTATTGCTTCATTAAATGATTTTTTAAAACCAGGGGGAGACTGGTTCTTTGACATTATCACAAAGTCTGGATTCAAACTAGATGGCGCACTGCCGTGGGCTTGTAAGACACCAGTGGGAAGGAAGAGAACTAAAACCAAGGAAGCCCTGGACCTGATCAAAACACCAAAGCAGTTAGCAGATCTACAAAGCAGTGACAATGTCCTTGGAAGCTCATACCATGTGGCTGATGTGCTTAGCAACCCATGCTATCTCTATGG
This sequence comes from Pharyngocirrus eroticus, assembly GCA_033118115.1. Classification (NCBI taxonomy): domain Eukaryota; kingdom Metazoa; phylum Annelida; class Polychaeta; family Saccocirridae; genus Pharyngocirrus; species Pharyngocirrus eroticus. The sequence continues at coordinate 8,922 of JAVSBT010242418.1, read as the reverse complement.
TGACAAGAATCTATACCAAGAATACATTAATGCTTTACAAAATGGTATACAGAAAGATCCAACCGTTTACAAAAAGAGAGGAGAATCTAGCATGGAATCAGATTATATTAAGTCCTTCTTATTTTCAAACAAATTGGATCAATCTAATCCAAAGGCAAAGCATGATCTTTACAGATTTCCTTCTTCCTTCATTGATAACATACATTCTATTTTACTCCCAGAAACTGTTTGTACATCATCCTGGGAGCTTCTTGATGAAATGGTGAAAAAGAAGTTTATCACAGAAGAAGGAGCACACAATCTTAAACTTTTGCTGTCACTCTCATTTTTCTTCCGACTCCTAGCTTATTTTCAGTATGAAAGTCAACAAGAACTACTGTACATTGTCAAACATCAAAAGAGAAGTGAACCACTCTACAACTGGAATCAGGATGTTTTCATTAGACACCAGATGGGGTGTGTAACACTCCAAGATATCATCCATAGAAAAATGGTGCAGAAGTCCTATCATGATGTTCCTTATCTTCTTGACGAATCCTTCAAGCCTAGATGGGCAATGGAATTCAGAGCATGTAAAGGGTATGGTCAAATTGCCACTCTTCAACTTCACAATATGATACAGCTTGAGAAACTGGATGCAATCTCCTGTGGTACTTCCTGTCAGAGGCCCCTAGTGATGGAATATATGCATTACAATTTCGATGAGCCAGCAGATGAATATGACTTTATTGAGGCATTGCTACAAGAAGAAAAAGTATGCTCCTGTGTCAGGCTTCTAAAAAGATCCCTCAGCATTGCCAAGTTTTCAACTGGATTAGGGGACAAATCAGATTTGCAGAAATGGGAACTTTCTGAGCAGTCAGCATTACTCCAAAGCCAAAGTTTCGAAAACCAAGTGGAGAAGTTTTGCTCTATCTTTGAGCTTTGCCAACTTGCTCTTCTTAAAAAACGTCCCCAGCCCAAAGAAGTCAAGGAAATTCAAGACATTGCAAAGGGTTTTCTGGAAGAGGTTCAGAGTTCACCAATGAGTGAGTCCATGATCACATCCACTGATATGATGTCAATGCTTCAAAAACTCATTAGCAGCTTGTGTGAAATCACTGAAGACTACAAAACAGGTATGTATCATTGATGGTTATCAATATGTGTATTTATTTAGTTATTTATTCATTGTTTAATCAATAACAACACATTATTTCATAAATTGGTCCACTTCTTGTTTAGATACTGTATGATAGTGCTGAATTGTTCAAATTCAAAGCTGTAAAAAACAATCGAATCACTTTAAAGAATTTTAAAACGATTTCAGAGCTATATCCTGATAACTACAATTTTAAAAAGATTCTTTTTGGAAACATTCATCATACTCTTTTCAGGTCTCCGTATGTCTTCATATTCATTGAACATTGATGCCAAAGAGGTAGGTATGAATCCTGATTACCTTTCAGTAACTTTAAAATATGGTCGTGGTAACCTGCTGTGGGGCAACAAAGAATACGAAAATGCTGAGTCCTGCTATCAAGAAGCTTTTTCATTGTGGGAATCCCTCACTTTGGACCAGTACCAGCTATCAGATTTCCGCAGAGCTGTGCTGACAGTTGCACAAAATTACAGCAAAGAATTCAGATACTTAGAAAGTGCTATTAAGTTACTCGAACATCATTTCAATTTGAGTCAAAAAAGGCCAGATCATAACAGTTCAGGGAAAGTCAGAATTCTAGTGGCCCTTTCCGAGTGCTTAAAAAAGAATAACAATTGGAAAGAATCATCACAAAGACTCAATACAGCCATGGAGATAATCCTGAAAGGAGATAATTGCCGTTTGTTTGATCCTGAATACTTATCAGATGTTGCTTACAACTTGTTCATGAGCAAGATGCTGCTACAGGAAAAATATGGTCCAGACTCATCCGATCTGGTTAACATGTTCAAGAGGTTTTTTCAGAGCAAAAACAAGACTGAGCAAGCATTACAGAGAAGAAAAAAAATTGAGCAAGTAATCCAATTTTATGACACTGTCACTACAAAGCATAGCAATACATTTGCAGTGATGTCCCAAAGAAAGTTTTTATATTTGAACATAGGGTTTGTTTTTCTCAAAGAACTGCAGGAGTGTTCCTTTTATTTGACAAAGGCAGAACAAGTTGATCCAAGTACAAGTTTCGATAGTTCTGTCACTGTCCAGGATGTGACAGAATTTGTTGAAACCTTGTGTACAAAGTTTGATAAATTTGACAAGGAGGGAATGTTTATAAAGATGCAAGCGGCTGAAAATGTATGCAATGCTTGGATAAAAAAGGGTGGGGACTTTACAGTGGTGTCCCAAATGCAGCCTCTACTAGAGAATATAGGGTGTCATGCTCTCAAGTATGACAATTCCAGGGATCATATGGCAAAGGCAGAAAAAAAAGACCCTGGCACATATGTAAGTAGGTTTCTTTCTATCTGGCAGGTGGCAGTGTTTATGAAAGTCTGTGTACAAAAAGCGATATGTATGCCAGTGTGTGCTATTATTAATGCCTTTCAGGTGTTTCAAGCTGCTAAAGATGTAGGAAATGCTTGGTTGAAGAAGAATGTGAATTAAAATGATTTGCAAAGACTAAGAGTGGTATAAGGGGCGTTGTATAGTTCTTTGAATTTGGTGGATAGAAAAAATTGTGGTCTCTGTGCTTTTTTTCAAATAAATGTATTGAAATATGTCCCAGAATGTCATTTTCGACAGCACAATATGCTATAGAAAAGCTAGTACAATCAACTTCACTGCACTTGATCTAACATATAAACTCAAAAAAAGATTTCCTTGAAAGTTTCACCAACTTCTGCAGTCTTCAGAATTAAAAAAACCCAAATGGTATCATGATATTTATTTTATAGCTTCCTAATTGTGATATTCCTTTTGATAAAAAAAAATTAAATGACAGTTTGAATGATAAAATGACTGATTTTTGAAGTGAACGTTATCAATTCAAACAGATGTTATTCTAGAAAACCCATACTTTCTTTTTGATATCTTGAAACAAAATCGTAGAAATTGATCCATGGTTTATTATAAATATTTAATATTGAGAAGGTGTTGAATATATTTGGCGTTGTTCGTAATTATGTTAAAAGTGCAATGAATGATATCTTGTAGATGGAAGCTAAGAAACCTCAAAAGCCTAAACTATATAATGTGTACTTTTTAGCATTATTGGTTGTTTAAAATGGTGAGGGATCAAGTGGCCCACTGGTTAAGCCACTTGATCACGGACCAGGCTTACACCAATGGCATAGGGTAGGAACCTTGCTTCAGACAAAAAAATCCTTCTGGTTAATTAACTGGAAAGAAAAATAATGGAGTCATTAGTCTTTCACTCTCTACTTTAACCACCCTGGTAAAATGAGCCACTAACAATTATCAAGTTTTTAAGGCAGCTTCTTTTCAGTATTGTTTAGAATATTTCTCAAAATAACACTTTCATCAATAACATTCCTTTATGATATATTTATGGCTATAGGGCTAATATAATTACAAAGTTTACCTCTGCTTAAACATCACTGCACTTGATTGAGCACACTAAAAATATTCAGCTTTACACTTTGAAGAAATAAAAAACTAGAGCAGGTTCATTGTTCTTAACTTTAGAAGTTTTTTTCTACACCCTTTTTCATAAAAAGTAATGGCTGTACCATGATAGATATGTAGTGAAATTTGGTTTTTAAACCAAATTTCACTACATATTTTGAAATTAAAATTTCAAAATAGCCACTTTTTTAAACAGTTAAAAAAGTCATTTCAAACCGCCATAGCTTTTTTTGAAATATATTTTAAAGTAGCAACTCAAAGAAATTCTGGACAAATAAATTAATGTAATGTCTTGGCATGCATTCATTGCTGCAACTCTTTTGAAAAATTATAATGCTGTGTAACAAAAAAAGCTCACTACAAATTGAAATTTGAAACAATTTTGAACTTTTGACTAGTTAATTATTTTAAGCTTACTTGACCTCAACATCGAGTGACCCACTCTTACCGCCATCTAGCGGACACAGCCAACATATGTCATAATTGGCTGAAGATGTCTACAGTGTAGACGAAAGCTACCAAGTAAGCTTAAAATAATTAACTAGTCAAAAGTTCAAAATTGTTTCAATATATTACACTAGTTAGATGAATCTTCATAAATCAAATTGAAATTTGTTAACATAATTATAGTCAAAATTGTGGGCTTTTAAGCTTCTAGCATTTTTATACTATTTGCCTTAGTTAAGTCCTCATAGTATTCAAATTCTTTTTCTATAATATGTAATGTGGTTTATGTGGTTTTATTCTGAAAATGCAGTCTTGGGGACAGGAATTAGCAGAGAAGTTCCACCAACTTGTTTTTCCAAAGGAAAAACAGCCTAAAACATTGGAAGGTCAAGCTGATATCCTACATCAGATGGCAGTATTGTATCACTGTGAAGGAATTAAAAGAAAAAGTAAAGAACACTTCACTAAAGCTTCCACTCTTCTCAATGCAGCACTTGATAGAACAAAAGATTCCAAAAAGATTGCTTCCTACAAGGCGGCATTGTTTCAGATTCGATGTGATTTCCTTAAATACTTTAGTGATATTGGCACTACACTAGACAAGGAACAATGGGAGAAAAATTCTGACAGAAACAAAGTTTTGTTGAAGACTGTCAGAGAAAAATTACAAACCCTGTGCAGACCCGTAAGAGCAATGTGGAAAGGATACAAGCGTGAATCTCCAGACAAGGATAGCATAGAAAGATCCATTATAGAAGAGGGTGCAAAGGTCAGTCTAAATGTTCAGCAAGAAATGATCAAATACATACAAAAGCTGTGGGAACAATGTGTTGACTGGTTCCCAATTCCCAAGACTGGGGTAAACAATAAAAGGTCTTACAAGTATACAGTTGTGGGACTAGGATCCATGACTAGACAGGAAGTGACTCCTTATTCTGACCTTGAATTTGCCATATTGGTAGAAGATGACCATTCTGATGTGAAGGAATATTTCAAGTCCTTGACCTATTTCTTTCATCTCCATGTCCTTGACCTTGGTGAAACACTTGTGCCTAATGCTGCTATAGCTTCAATGAACGATTCTTCAACACCAGATGGAGACTGGTTCTTTGACATTATCACAAAGTCTGGATTCAAACTAGATGGCGCACTGCCTTGGGCTTGTAAGACACCAGTGGGAAGGAAGAGAACAAAAGCCAAGGAAGCCCTGGACCTGATCAAAACACCAAAGCAGTTAGCAGATCTACAAAGCAGTGACAATGTCTTGGGAAGCTCATACCATGTGGCTGATGTGTTTATCAATCCATGCTTTCTCCATGGTGACAAGAATCTATACCAAGCATACGTTGAAGCTTTAAAAGTAGTTGTACAAACGAATCCAGATGTATATAGTGAAAAGGGAAAATCCAGGATGGAGTCAGATTATATCAAGTCCTTCTTCTTTTCAAAACAATTGGATCAATCTAATCCCAAGGCTAAGCATGATCTGTATATATTTCCTACATCATTCATTGATAACATACACTTGATTTTCACCCCAGAAATTGTTGATACATCATCCTGGGAGCTTCTTGATGAAATGGAGAAAAAGAAGTTTATCACAAAAGAAGGAGCACACAATCTTAAACTTTTGCTGTCACTCTCATTTTTCTTTCGACTCCAAGCCTTTTTTGAAAATGCAACTCAACAAGAACAACTGCACATTGTCAAAAATCAAAAGAAGAGTGCATCACTCTTCAGCTGGAATCAAGAAGTTTTCATCAGATATCAGCTTGGATGTATAATCCTTCAAAGTATTATGCATAGAAAAATGGTTCAGAAATTTTATGATATTCCGAACCTACTTGACCTATCCTTTAAGCCTAGACAGAGAGTCGAATTCCGAGCATGCAAAGAGTATGCTGAAATGGCCTATCTTCATCTACACAATATGATACAGCTTGGGAAACTACCTCCTGTATCATGTGGTACATCCTGTCAGAGGCCCCTAGTGATGTATTTTATGTATTGTAAATTCAATGAGCCAGCTGATGAATATGAATATATTGAGACATTGCTGCAAAAAGAAAAACGATGCACCTGTGTCAGACTTCTTAAAAGATCTCTCAGCATTGCCAAGTTTTCAACTAGATATGGGGACAAAATTATTACAGATTTGCAGAAATGGAAACTTTCTGAGCAGGTGGCTTTATTCCAAAGGCAAAACTTTGAAAATCAAGTGGAAAAGTTCTGCTCTATCTTTGAGCTTTGCCAGCTTGCCCTTCTCAAAAAAGGCTCAGTACCAAAAGAAGTCAAGAAAGTTCAAACCATTGCAAGTAATTATCTGAAAGAAGTTCAAAGTTCACCCATGAGAGTATACATAAACACATCTCCTGATATGGTGGCAATGCTGCAAGACCATGTAAACAGACTGTGTCTGATCACTAAAGATTACATTGGAGGTAAACATCATTTCTTTATTCATTTACACAGAGAGCCAAATAAGTCAATTTACTCACACAAGGGAGACCAGGCTTATGTAAAAAGGCTTATTTGAATGTATGATTCTTGATTCTCACTTTATATCTAAAATTCATGATGTGTGCTAGTGTAAATCTAAAGGTTTAAAAACACTTATTTGCGAAAATCCTTTTAGATTTAGTCAACCAAATGTTTAAAACCATATTTTAAATGAACAATTCTTTAATGTGAAAACATTGCTATTGTTAATAATATGATGATAATATGCAATATTGCATCTGTGTCTACATCAATGATTCAGATAGATTCTTATCATCCTTTCCAGGTCTCCAGATGTCTGCAAAGACACTAGCCAACCATGCCAAAGAAGGGGGTATGAATCCTGATCACCTTTTAGCAACTCTAAAGTATGGCCATGGTAACCTGCTTTGGGGCAAAGGAGAGTATAAAAATGCTGAGTCCTGCTACCATGAAGCTTTTTCATTGTGGGAATCCCTCTCATTGGATCGGTACCAGCTATCAGGTTTCCGCAGAGCTCTGCTGACAGTTTCAAACAATTATAGACATGGGCAACAAGTTGAAAATGCTATTGAGTTGCTTGAACATCATGTCAATTGGGGTCAGAATAGGCCAGATCGTAACAGTTTGGAGAAAGTAGAAATTCTAGTGAACCTTGCTGAATGCTTGGGCGATAAGGCAAGGCACAGAGACTCATTACAAAGACTCAATGAATCCAAACAGATTATGATGAACGGAAACAATGTTTCTCTATTTGGTCCTAAATACATATCAGATGTTGCTTTTGACTTTGCTAAAAGCAATATAGGGCTAGGAAACTATGATGATGTTGACCAAGCAGTCCAGTTTTATGACAGTGTCACTGCAAAACAAAGTCAAAGTTTAACGTGTGCTGGACAGATGCCTCAAAAATGGCTTTTACTCAACAATATTGGGCAAAGCTTTAAAGGTATAGATCAGCAGAGATATTCCCACTTCACAAGCATGGCAAGCTACATCAATGTTTCAGTTACAGATATTGAGGACTTGAAGCAAGGGATTGGTATATGTACAAACTGTACATGTTAGTATGTAGGTATGTGAACAATGACCAGAAACCTTCATATTGACAGTCTAAAGACAAAGTTGCATAATTATCTCAAACTGTCAATCCAGGCAATAAAGGCTTATGCCACTTTTATTTAAAGGAAAAGCGAAAATAAGAAGGAAGAAGTATTTGAATACAAAAAAATCTAAATTTTTTTAGAATGGGGGCTTATGCCATTATTTGCCAAAGCCACAGTTTAAGATAGGCAATTTTGCCTTTAGGCTGTTGAATTGTTCATTTGAAGGGGGATGAGGGTCTAATCCTGCTTTGACTTTATCCTTTTGATATCCACTGTAAATTGTGTAAGTAAACATTATTAAAATCAGGAGAAAATTCAGCTTGAAGAGTATAAAATGCAAAGTTGTTGTGTTGTATAGCAGGGTGTGAATCCACTTTGCACTAGGAGTCTGAGAGTTTTATAGATGTTTAGCCCTTTAAAATATGCATGCTATGGCCCCAGAAACCAATATAATCAAACAACATGTAAATACTTTATTAAAAGTCTATGTATAGTAAATATACCACCGGAAGAAAAGAAACTTCTTTGAATATTTCTAAAGTAGGTTCACATTGATTTAGTGTTTAGTGTACTTCACTGATATGCAAGAGTTCTGGGTTACACTGTAATACGGAAGTCCAGCATGACTTTCTAACACAGTGAAGAACAGACTAGCATAATCAAACCTGGTGGTATTTTGGTGTTGTTTGTGTTGTAATAGCATGGAGACCACTGTACTATGTAATCAGCACTGAAAGAAATGGTAATGGAAGATATGTTAATCAAAATGAAATGAACACATTATTACATGTATAGTTAGACTAGGTGTGGGGAATGAACACAAAAAAAACCAGCTTGTAAATTATTTATCCTGCTTTTTGTATATCATAGATTTTAAAACATTCACATGGATTTGAAACTTAGCTTCTTTTTATTTGTATGTACACAGAAAGATTTAATTGGGATACCAACACAGTAGATCCATTATTTGGAATTTTCTCTGAATATTGTTTGTTGATATTCCACATATTTTCATGATGTTTATTAAATTAGAAATGAAATGCCTCCAAAATAGGTATCTAAGAAAATCTTGACAACCACAAGATGGAGGCACATGCAAGGGTTTTTAGGCCCGTAACATAATAACAAAGATAAAATAAGATTAAAAATGTCCAGACAGGAACATTTCAACTAATTCAAAAGTTTTAATTTTAGACATACTATATATACAAATAAATTTGGTCTAGATAGTTGCATTGCTGTGATTTCTTTTTGTACGTTGTTTGTGTGTAAATTAAAATGACTTGTTAAAGATTCTAATAAAGTTGTATATGAAAACACTACAAT
>JAVSBT010242196.1:0-10299 GCA_033118115.1 Pharyngocirrus eroticus | reverse complement strand
GAACAAATTACACCCAAACAAGACAACTTAATCCCTGCAGAGCTCAAGTTTAACAAGAAACACATACATGTCATAGGCCCCAATGGTAGGACTGAAGCTCTAAGTTGTGCTGTATCTTCTATCTAAGGTATCACCAATGTGCAAACAACATCTCCAAACAGTAAAATCTCATGAAAAACATGTTAAGAAACAGTGCTGGGTGGCTACTTATATAACGCTGTGGGACCAAACTGTCTTTGATGTTACTGATCATTTTTTAAGACAAGTAGCCGTGACAACACTTGGAGTTTGGTTATGATGTGATATAGTCAAAGTGGGAGGCGCTAGAGTATGGACTATAGAAATAGCATGTTTTTTTCATATAGACTTGTTGAATAAAATCTTAACGTATTAACATCTAGTTATTACACAGTTGTTGAGTGGTGGTTAGACATTTTTTTTTTGGTCTGACACAAAGATTGCTTCTGTTTTGGATTGGATCCAAATTTCACATTACATTTGTTGACTTCTTGGTTGTCAACCAACTCAATGTCACACCATACCAAGACAGCAATGGAATAAGATACGACAAGATTACATTTAAGAACCATATGACAAGACCTCCTTGTTGATGTAGTTAAATTTTTTTTTAATATGTTAAACAATCTTTAAAATGAAGATTATTAGATATAAATTAGTTCTATAAAAGTCCCTGGTACTGGTAGTGTTTACAAATGAAGAGTTCTGTGTAATTGTGTTATAAAGGAAGTGGTATGACGATTATTAGATATTAAATGAGTTCTGTCAAAGTCCCTGGTAGTGGAAATAAAGAGTGCGGTCTAAGTGTATAGGGGTAGTGTGGTATGAAGACACAATGCTGTGATAAATCTGGAAAGTCAATTAAGAAAGTGACATGAATTTTTAATTATGTACTAGTACTAGTATGTATGCATTACATTCTATCAAATTTAAATATAACAGCACACACATTACCACTACCAGGTGCACTTATTAATATTTGTGTGTGTGTTTGATTTAGCTGTTAGATCCCAGTTAAAACAGATTTATTCCCCATTCCCTATTATTTTAATATTTACCCATTTCCTTTAATAAACATGTGAGTTGGTTCCATATCACCAACAAAACTCTCAGTCAACCCCTTCCCATAAATTTATCTCACTTTTTTTTTATTTCCTTGATAAAAATCTGTCTCTGATGTAGACCAAAATCCTCTGCTGTTGATTGTTAGATTAATTATAGATCTTGCACCCAAAGACCTGCTGTCAATAAAAAAAAGTCCACGTTTTTTATTTTATTTTATTTATCGGCATTTGTGGTAGGTTGTGGTTGTTTTTGTGAAATGAACCCACACCCTCAGAACAAAAGCAAAAGCTGTGCCTCTGAGGTAGACCCAAACATCTGTTCTTACAGTAAGGGGAGGGAGAATTGTCCTTTTGAAAATAAAAGGGGGTGTCTTTTGACCTTAGCCAGGTGTAAAAAAAAAGCCTGTGTCTTAAGGGGAAATTTGATTTTTTTAAATATATATGACCCCCATGCTTTGATTCTTCATAGTGTGAGAATATGAAGATTCTTCAATTAAGTAATTGTTAAATACAGTTCTATTTAGCCTAGATGAACCGTCATTTAAAGGACCACCTCTCTATTCAGACCTCTTAAAGTTCGGTTCCAAGGGTGGTCTGTAATGCTAATCTGTCAATATTTCCATGCAATCAACTGTTCTTACAAAAAAATGATTCTTTTATTACTTTTTTTCACTTTTTCAGCACTGGATACATCTAACAGACCCACCAAAAAGCAATTTTTTGAGTTACTATCAGCTGTGTGCCTTTATTCAAAAGAAGGCTATGCCTTTGCATTGGACGCTTTGAAACATTACAAGGTAAGTGAACTTAAATGAATATGATAGAGAAAAAATGGCTATGATCTGACACACTTTTGAATTTTGACTAAATCCCCTTTTTTTAAACTGCTTTAATCTGTTTATTGACTTATCTATTGTGATTGAATTGCTTCCAGACACACTTTTGGAATTCCATATTGATTATAATCTATATATGTCATGGTTAGACACACTTTTTAAGACAAAAAGGGTTTTAATCGTTTCCAAATGTGGGTCAAACCAAAGCCAATGTCAATGACTGAAATTTTGTCTGTGCCAGAGAAATCTTATTATTTTGGTGTCTGGGAGGTCTTCTTCTTTTTTTTTGTCTGAACCACTATTACATAATAATGTCACATTGAGGGGGGAGGGGTTACTTAAACATAGGGGTATCAGATAAGGCGTCTTACACAACAAAAGAGATGAGACTGAATTGCAAACAACAGTACCACCCCTGGGTAAATGCATCACAATGTCTTAACTTTTGAACTCCAATTCATCTTTTTTAAGATGTGGAGGGTCTGGTACAGCAGGTATGGTACACATTCATTTTGAAAGCGATTGTTCCCAAGCCTAAAGAAAGAATGCAGGCTTTGTTTGATTAGATGAAACAACATACTTCTTTTCTCTATTATAATTGCACTTTTGGAAGATTTCAGTTAAAATGGTCAGCTTGTTTGAATTCTTGTACCATTACTATTTTCCTCCTTTGAAATTTGAAACAGATTATAGCAATGGTACATCTATGTATGTTTGGGAGGAAAAACACTGATTTGGTGAAAGAAATGCTATGGAAAAAATTTCCTTGAATTCCCTCTTCCCTTTATGATAAAACACACACAACTCAACTAAGTTTAATATTGCCTTCTATCAAAGTAGCTCTAAAAAACATGAACCTTTGGATTTAGCCCTACAATAAGGGTATACACTATACACACCAAGCATAACATTCTTGACCCAAAAGCATTATTTCATAAGAATGACAATTGCAAAGGACGTTTGAAAATAATGACAAAATAAGGGATATTACCGAATCTTGAGTAGAAGGGAAGTTGTTTGTCTGTTCACTTTTCCTTTATTTCCCAAGAATGTTAAAAACTCATTAAAATTGCACAACCAGTAATCTAAGCAAAGATTGTCATACATCACTAGAATTCTCTCTGATAGGAGCTAGGTTAAAATATTTGGTTGCATGCGAAAATGGTGACATGGCACATGTTATATCTAGAATAAGTGAACATGTTTCCTTCCAAGGTCATGCATGCAAACTTCCGATGATTACTGAAGAAGAAAAGGTAAGGTAACATACCTTGACCTTAGGATGCTAATTTAAGGTTTCTTGCAGGTTCTATTGGCTGGAAACATTTTTTGTGTATGTGTTTGACCTACATTAGAGTCTTGATTGGCCATGGCCTCCAAGCAATTAGAAGAAGTTCAAGGTCATAATTATCTTACTAATTGAGCCAATAAGGTATTGTAAACAACAACATGTGATATGTATCTACTAGTTAAAATTGTTACAGTTTAATTTACATAATTCAGGAATAATTATGATTAATTTAACAATACAGTAATGCTAGAAGAATGAAAAATAAGTTTGAAATTGTCCAGAATGTATGGGATTATGGTGTCACATTCCTGTTTTTATTCATAATTTTTTATATCAAGAATCGAATTTGATAACAAGAATTATGAATAAAAACAGGAATGGGGCACCATATGGGACCATAGTATGAGAGTTGTTGATGAAAAGATGAACAAGTAATCTTAATGATACTCATTACGGTATATAACATATCAAATGACTATACTTAACATGTCAAAAGTTGAAAGTTGAGAGAGTTGAACTCTAAACCTCATCACCATAGTGGAAAACCAATAATTAGGGTGTCAGGAAGGAACATTAAGAGATAGACCCCAGTTGTTTAACTAAGGTTACAGGTGAATACAAAGTAATGATTTGACCACCAATAAAGAAGTAATTGTATGATTGTACGGAGCACTTCCTAGCGCATTCAGTTATTTTGCTGCAGTCTTAGTAAGCACAATTGCTGTCTTGCATATTAATGGTTTAAAGTATCAAAAAAAGACAGCAAGACTTGTGGTGTAAATGATTACCTTGGGGTAAGGGTATCCGGGACAACGGTGGGTTTGTTGCAGATTGCTCTACCCTGACAGCAGCTGGACACATCAAAGGCCTCATTACTTAAACACTTGGGTACATCTTTTGGATGTCTGAAATTTCAAGTCCATAAAATGTAGGTGTCACGAAAAAGATAATATCTGTATATGTGTGCTTTCAAATGGGTTCTATATTGCTTTGTGATCCAAAGGTAGCCTGTACACTGAAAAGTGGCCAACTGTTAGCTTTTGTGAATTAACCTTTTGAACCTGATAAAACCGCAACTAGCGACTTTTCTCTGGTTTTGGCATAGCGTTATGATAAATGGCAAAGTTGTATGACAAATTAAAATAGCTTTGGAATCTCAGTTTTTTTTATATGTATATACGAACCTTTGTTTTTTTGTTTCTTTTTGGCTGAAGTGTTTGGATTCCATTGCTACATTTGTTTAGGCTATTCTTGACTGTGTCCAAAGATTTTACACGAAAAGCCTACAGCTACAATGTTTTTAAATGGTGTCTGAGTTAGTAAAGCCCACTTTCACTTTGAATATCTTTTAAGAAAAGTTTGAGTTGAATGATGAATCTAATAGTGTTAAGGCTTGTCTTGTAGCCCTGATTGACTACTGAAGTCTGTCTGCCATATATTGTAATTTCGTTTTTAAAGCACAAATGTCGCTTAATTTCTTAAGATACTTGAAGACTTGAAAGATAAGGAGATCTATTTAATTTGTCAAAGTTTAGGTGCCATTGATAAATCAATTGGGGGGTTACACAAACATTTATACGAGAAGCATTTATTTAATCGAGGGGAAAATGACTTGCTTTTTACCAAACAAGGTCTAGAGGAGTCTGACTCTTAATGTGGAAAATTGGTTGATCTTTGAATGAACAAGATGATGTAATATTAGAAAGGCAACACACTGCAGCCAAATCATGTGTTTGATGGCCGACACAACAATGCGAAAATATAGCCTTTGGGATATGTACCATGCTGGTGGAGAAATTGCTGTGGAATTAATCTTTCTATTAATTTAGGCTGTGGTTAGACACACTTTTGGAATGGATTCGAAAAACTTACTTTAAATCCATGATATTGTGAAAAAAGTTTTCCAATCGATTTCAAGAGTGTGCCAAACCAAGACCTTTGTCTTACTCTTAAATAGATGGTAGGAGAGCTAACAATTATCAGTGTCTTTCCATTAGGTTTGAAGGTCATGGGTTTAAATCCTGACAGAAAGTGTAGAAATGGGAACAGATATATTTATTCAAGTCTTATGCTAATGATTCAATATCATAACTTTGATGGTAATACTTTTACTTCTACCACATGACTTATTAATCAGATCTTGTCAAGAAGATCTGGTGACTCAGATTCAGAGACTCAGTCCAAAGATATTTTCTTATAAAAGCATATACAGTATTTGTGCATTAGCCTATAGAAACAGTTAAACCATGGATGATAGCATGTGCACATGAACTTAATGTTATTGTTTTCTGACCTTTTTTTGGTCATTTTTATTTTGATATCAGGATACAGTATTTGTTAAGACGCTTGGTGTGTAACTAACCTTGAAAAGATAATGAAACGATCATCTCAGCTGATAAATCTAAGGCCATATTTTGTCCTTAATATCACCTAAATTGCCTTTATTTTCATAGCAAAAAGATATTTCATATAAAAACAATGCTGAAAAGACACAATTGTCCGTTTTCTTGCATGTCTACCTTACATTACAAGTACTCTTGTTACCATCTGTGCTAATACCAACAGCTACCTTTTGAAGGATTTTCATTTGAATTTTATTTGAAAATAAAAAAGATGAAAAGACTTAACTTACAGCCTCAGTGACCACAGGTATAGAGTGTCAATGGGCCGGTTCTCTTTCTGAAATTGTTCACAAAAGAAAAGTCAAAAAGTTTGAAATTTTTGATTACAAAAGAGTCAAATTACACTTATTTTATTGAAAAATAAACGTTTTATTTCATATAGTAAACAAAATATTTAATCTTAAAATCTTATCGGTTTACATCCTTGTGTTGTGTTAATTGGCAATAGGAATATTTGAGAAAACCCCAAGTTTGACCGATATGGTTTCTTGGTTAACAAGTCATTTACATGATTTAAACTGTAAATTTATGGTGTTTTTATAATGAAAAGTATGCCGAAGCCTTAGATGAGGACAACCAGGAGTATTTGGGACATTTTAGGAACAGATATTTATCATTTTTAATTATTTCTAAGCAATACAAGAAACAGCACTTTTAAAAATGGATGCCCTTTGGACAAAAAGGGCAAAGAATAATTGGTTCTTGGTCATTAAGATGATTTATACTGGTGTTTTTATGAAAAGTATCCCATGGCCTCAGAGAGGACACACAGGAATAGTTGGGACATTTTAGGAACAGATATATATCATTTTCTATTAAGCCATGCAATTCAAGAAACAGCACTTTGAATGGAAGCCCTTTGGAAAAAAAGCGCAATGAACAATTAAGAGATCAAGCCCTTAATGGGGACTATCTGATCCATGTATTTGCATTTTGGCTTTTTGGACATTAATTACATTTTATGGGTTTCCGTACAGAAGAATTTCTTTAAATTGTCCAAATAATGTCCATTATAGCAGTTAATTATGGCGATTCTTGATCTTGAAGATAAAGATTTTGAAAGGAATCTTTTAAGGGGGACTGGTAGACCATTATATAGAGCTCTATATGTTTGTTAAGGCACAGATGTTGGGGACATACTGGAGGTGGCAACTCTTTGGAGAGGGTAATGATTAAGTCTTAATGAAACAGATAATGACCTTGATAAAGATTAACTAATGAACAGAGAATGACCTTGATAAAGCTTAACTCTAGTATGTATACTATTGGCATGTTGATGAATGAAAATGTTGGATTTAAGGGAAAAAGTTGTAACTTGTACAGAAGTTTTTCAAGTTTGTATCTCTATATATACTGTTTTGAAAGACATTTGATCTGCACCTCCCCCAGGATTCAGGATATCTTAAATGAGTTTTTTTCCTGTAACTTGTGCACCAAAGAATACTTTTTTAGTTTTTCAAGTTTTTAAATTGTGATTAGACATATTTCAAAATATGAACACTGTATCTTTGTGGCATTAACTAAATTATGGATACCTTGAATTCCAGAAACTTGAAAGTGTTAAAAGTACATTGGATCTAAAATAGCACATTCTTTATAAGATCCCAACAGAATACTAAAAAGTTTCCCTTTTGTATCTTCTTTTTTGTTGTTGGTGAATTTACCTTTTGATTAGCTTACCTGTCATCCAGTCCCTTGATTCTGCCAGAGGGGCTAATTATTTATGTATCTGCATGTTGACTTACTTTCGACCTTACTGGGGAGTCCTTTGCCTATTTTTTCTTTAATCTTTTTTAAGTGAAATCCCTGCTGTTAACATTTTCATTCATTGAAAAGGAGACTTAATGCGAACAAGTATGCCCTTTCAACCAAATAAAAAACAGTATTCATTGTGGCATTGAAATCACCAATTGGCATTACATGACGTCTTGAAAGTTCCAGATCAAGATGTTTGGGCTTTTTCTCAATCTTTATCTTCAATACCAAAGTGAAATATTTGGTTGACATTGAGTCATATTTGCTTTGTAAAATAAATTTATTTGTCTCTTAAATTTGCCCTAAAGCTCCTATGTTCGACTATGTATCAGCTATAAATATACTTATAATTCAAATGATATTCAATTATGCATCAACTTACAATCCATATTAGTATCATCTTTTGACTTGGACTAAGTTTTAAAAAATTGAAAAACTTTTTGTTTTGCATGTATGTTTGGGCTGTTTTTTGTTACTTTCTTTCCACTATATTTAATGATAATTGCACTGAATGTAAACTTTATCTAAAAAAAGTTTTTCTTTAAGAAAAATTAAAGGTGGAAAATATGAAAACAATAAAACAGGATAACAAATTACAATGCTGGAAGAATATAATGGATAGTTTGAAAGATTTTTTTGTAAAACACAATGAGTGATAAACAGTTTTTTCAGGGTTGTTTTTAAGAACAGCATAATCCTACGTGGAAATTTCCTGTGCATAGGGGCTGACCTGTACCAGGTGACATTTGTATTTTTGGGTATTCCATCACGCAGGCAGTAACAGTATCCGTTATCATAGCTAAATTATTAAAAAGTTAAAAAGATGAACAAAAAGGAATTCAGCTGCCGGCATAATAGATGCATGGGCTCTTAAGCAATGATAAAACCTTGTAGCAAAAAGAGTCTTGATTTATGAGTGACAGAAACAATATTTTATTCAACTTGATTTCATATATTACAAGTAATAATGTGTTTTGACAATATTGTGAGCATCCTTAAACTGTTAACTGTATGTCATAAATTATGAGTTACATGCATGAACTTAATCCCCTAGTACTTTCTTTGGCCCTGGTACAGCTAGGTTAGAAACATGCATACAAAGACGTCCTTTCTTGCAAGTTTTTTTTTATGAAAATGAAAGTGAATCTTGTCAAAACACATTTTTTGCAAATGTTTCTTTTTCTCTGCTTTTGAATTTTTTTAACAGTTTGCCTAAGATTTAGATTTGTTTGCAGTAGGAACAGTAAATGACTGTTTTATAGAAAAGGATACTATCATATGTACACATAGAAAGGGAAAGTAAGAAAACAAATTAATGTAATATGCACCACACCCAAGATGGGGGTTATAAGGCATTCCTACACCTGACTGTACTGTGTAAGCTTTATGTGATTTAAGAAACATCTGGTTTTGTTAAAGTTTGCTGAAAGTATTCTATTGAGCAAATCAAAGTTGATTCAGAAGTCATCATTTTTCTTTGGCCATAAATATGCATTTGAGTTATGAAGGCGGTCCCTAATAGGGGTCCACATTGAATTTTTTTCACTGTTCCAGGCAGACCTGTTGCAACATTTCTACAGGTTCTTCAAAATTCACAGTCCCGTATTTTGAATCCACTGTCCCAGCCTTTTTTGCTATGGGCATTTCTTCATACCTCGGACAGTAGGAGAAGAAATCCACTGTCCCGTAGGACCCCTTGCAGTCAAAATCTAGGGGTCAGCCTGGATAATCTGGGGGTGGGACCTGCAGGCATACCCTTATGTTCACCCCTGCCTAATGAAAAATATTAACCTTTTTTTTGTAATTTTTTTAGATCTTATTCTTAAACCAGTTGCAGTTTTTGTTTCACTATTGCAGTTTTACATTCAAACAGAAATTGATTTTGATAAACAATTAAGGACCACCATTGACAAACGAAGCTTGTCTGAACAAGTTTTTGATATTCTATAGAGAAAACCAACACTTGGTTATCTGGTTATTTAAATTTTTAGAACATTTGGTTATCTTTTAAAAGAATTAGATAACATAACATGTATTCAATTTCATGCAGTCTGCATCAACACCCCCTTGATGTGGTGTTTGTCAACAGCATAATGTAACATTATTACTCATTGATGTAAATATTATTTACTTCAAAGTGTAATCTTACTGGATAGGTTACAAACATCACTTTATCGTGTTGTCACTTGATTCATTAAAGTCTTGCTCTGTTTCCTCTATAAGCAGAGCTGGAAAAAAAAAGAATGATTTGCATGTGAGAGATTACATTAACATTCAAAACTACATTGAATTTTTTTCATTTATCATACCTTCTAATATATATTAACAGTAAGTTTCGGCCACTGTGACAAAGAATAAGTTTGGAATGTAGAAGCATTTAATCAAAATGTATATGTTTTGCAGGGGTTTGTGTCCGTAGGGATTTTTTGTCACTGTCCCAGATGGACCTGTAGGAAAAATGTCTACATTGCTTAGATTATCTAGGGGTCTCAGACCTGCGGGTATGCAGTTAGGTTGTGTTTTATGACATGCATGAGCATAATGTAATTATTTTCATCAAAAATGATACAATGAAAGTATACATTTTTGACTCAAAGGCATCCTTAGCCATAATTTGATTTTGCTTTAATTTATTGTACATGATTCAATAATAAAAAAGACATCTAAAAAGTCGACAGTCAAACATTTTCTAGAAGACATTTTAATAAACATCTCATAGATTATAGTACTTATTGTGTTACCCTTTTGAGAGGAAAGTTTACAATTCCATGCCTTTGATGACCAAATATTTAGCTGAATTATATAATTCTGATGTAACTCTTAACACAAATGATCTAACTCATTTGTTTATGAAATAATTGTTGCTGATAGAGTGACAGAGTGGTCATATTTATACAACTTCTTAAAGATAGTTATGTTTGGAATAATAACAC
>JAVSBT010242195.1:0-28692 GCA_033118115.1 Pharyngocirrus eroticus | reverse complement strand
GCAGTGCTCACTCTGGGTGCAACAATTGATTCTGTAATCTGTATCCAAAGATGTTAGTGCAAAAGATTTTAAATTAATGTTGGAATTAAAAGTATACAACATTTATTGGAGCCCCCTAAAAAGAACAGGAAGTAAAGAATCTTTATTGTTACATATTCATCCCATCCCTATATAAGTCTACCTGAGTACTTGTATCCACTTCTCAAAAACAATTAAGAAAAAATAAAATGAAATTCAGAATCTAATGACATTTTGTATTTATTCAAACGATTAATTTAGTAGATGTTTATTTTAAATGATTTGTTGACATTGGATATTTTATCATGAAGGTGTCAGCTTAAATGGTCAGGATGTATAAGATGAGAAATCAGATCAAATGAGCTCCTTGACCTAGACCATCAACAATGGACTCAGTTTTTTATTACTTGGTGGTCTTTGTCTAAATTTGTTTTGTTTTTTACATTGGTTTATGAAGTGGACTGTGACTCAGAGAGTAAGGGATTTCATTATCATCTTATTTGTATTAAAAAAAATATATTTGGAGGAAATTGTAAATGAAGAAAGAACACAACAATAAAATAACTGATACAATAATTGTATATTTTGATGATTAAAAAAGTGGTAAGCTGGTTGATTGGATAAAATGGTGAATGTAAGGAGAAACAAATGAATGAATGAATGAATGAATTATTTTTTAGCTCCTATTACTTTTACAAATATATTTTGCAGTGAACTCATGTTAACTTTATGTTAATATAAAAAATGGCAACTAATGATGTATTGGGAATACCAAAATATTACAATTTTTGTATGTGAGTAAAGAGGCATAAATTGAATGCAAGATGAATTCCTGAAGTACCTGCACATTATATACCATTACAATACTTGGAAGTGTTTAACTGGCTGTTTTAGGGTGAAAGCTAATTATAGGTAAAGGAATCCAATGATCCTGTACAATGTCTTTGTGAAACTTTATTTTGAAATGATGAAAATATAAGAGGTTTCCTGATCCAACATCTGTCCTGAACACAGTTAATCCTGTGTGTTTTGCAGAATTGACCTCATAGATAAACTGTGGCCTTTGTAACTTTTTCTTTTATTTTCAGTCTCATGTGATATACTGTATTATGACAAATAGGTTCAATATAGTCGTACTTAAAAAGAAAAATCAACAAAAACAAACGAACAAACTTAATGCCACAGCTTTACCTCTCCTCCTTCCCACCCTAGCAACTGCCCTAACAACCAGCTACTTATATGATAACCATCCTCATATTATGTATTGATATCAGGTTGTGTTATAGTATTGTGTTGAGATGATAGATGATATCTCTTATGTTTATCTTTTTTGGCAAAGATTTGACATCATTCCATTTTTGAAATTACAAAAGATGAACTCAATGATTCATAGATAGAAAGGTTAAGATGATGATAAGAATGAAAAGATTATTTCAAATGCTTACTGCATCAATCCTTGTAGGGGGTGGGGGTCTATGACATCATTCAGTGGTCCCGAAAATTAAAGATGCAACAGGAAGAGGTATTACCATTCACTTCCACAACTATCTCCAAGTCCTCCACCCCCTACTCCCGTTATCATCAAAAGCAACGACAGCATGACCATAATAATGATATTGACAAAATTGATGATGATGATGATGATGATGATGATGTTAATTTAATGAATATAATAGATAAACCTTTATAGTCAGAATCATGATATTAATTAAAAGAATTTCATTTGTGTCCTCAACTGTCCTGAGAAAATAAAGAACACAATATCCTTAAGGGTAGCTATACATATAGGTCGCACTGTGTCATTGTGTTTATGAAAACAAAGTAAATGTC
This sequence comes from Pharyngocirrus eroticus, assembly GCA_033118115.1. Classification (NCBI taxonomy): domain Eukaryota; kingdom Metazoa; phylum Annelida; class Polychaeta; family Saccocirridae; genus Pharyngocirrus; species Pharyngocirrus eroticus. The sequence goes on along the minus strand of JAVSBT010242195.1, from coordinate 26,844 downwards.
CCCCCTTCTGTACCTGATATAACTTCCTGATTCAATTTCCAATGAATTCAAGATAAAATTGTTGACTTTAAAACACTGGACCAGGTGATAAACTTAAGATGTGAATGACATTCTGCTTACATACCAACCAAATTGTTTCATTATTTTATTAGCCGCCTATTAAGTGCAGCTAAGTTCAAGTTTAACACTCTGACATAAAAAAATGTAACCATCAAAAGAATTGAAAGGATATCCACTCATATAAGGACAATGTATGAATATGCTGTAATCCCCAATTGTAAGTATTATACTTCTGTTTTTTGGTGAATATTTGGTATCATCTTAAATAATTCATTGTCTTTATTTTCAAAAAGGAGAAAACCTGATGTATTGACCCATATTCAATAACGATTTGCATTTGAGATTTATCCTTGAAAATAGAAAGTGCTCTTGATTTTATCAGTAATTGTAATGAGGGGTGGGGAGGGGAGGGGAGGGGGGATGGGGGAGGAAGGTGGTGGTGTTTTAAAATTGAGCAAACTTATCATCTAAGAATGATATTAAAATCTTAGAATAGACTTTTGATGATTTGAATTCCTTGTTGATTAAATGTGAATTCCCCACTTCTTACATTTTTCAAATTCTTGCATTTATTTGGTTTCCTTTTGAGTGTTTTTGTGTCTTGACATAGCAGTGATGTGAGCTGAAAACATTCACATTTTACTAGCATTTCTTCCTGATTTATGGTTATGGTTTGGAATTTCTGTTTCATTTTCTTTTGAATTGATTGCTTCAACAATTAGAGAACTAAGGAAGGAATTCCTTTACCTGTTGAATGATGTAATAACAGTTATTACACACAATCATTTTGACACAAAGAGTTGCTTTTCTTGTAAATCAACAACACAAAAAAATAGATTCTTTGAATCAACAACACAAAAAAATAGGTTCTCTGTGTTAAAAAAAAGAAGAAAAAAGAATTTTTATTTCCCTTGCAACATAAACGCTGTCTCGTTACTTTGAATAATAGATTGCAGTACATGTACTTGGCTGTACATGTATTTGCTCTTTTTATCAAAAAGCTGTCATCTTTTGGTACCTGTTGATCTGCATGAATTTGTTGAAAAAGAAAAAAATATTGAATTTAGCAAAAGAATTGTACAGAGAAATAATTTATAACAGTTAGATGATGCTAAAGTTCAACTGGTACATATGATGCCATGCTATTGTCTATCCGAGAACAGTCCTTTAGAATACAGAAGGATATAAACAGATGGATCTTAACATGACTAAATTAAAAAAAAGAAGAATTAGAAGGGCAATTACCTACATGTATAGAAACAAATTTGTTGGTTTTGATATTTATACATGCAATTCTTTTTATGAAACTGTAGCTTTTTTCTTGAAAGAAATTAATCCATAAGCCATTAAAATCTGAATAATTTAGCATTCTTGCCATGGGACTTTAATCAACTTTGTGAGTAATTATGGCAGCCATCAGAGAAAGACATTCTACTCTCACATATGTATAGGAAGCAATTAATCTTCATACATAGACAATGTCGCAGCTTAAATAAAATTGTCCTTGGATTTGTACTCCAATTCAAACCCTCATTAATTATATATCCATTCGCAATTACTTAATAGCACTTTTACTTCTATTCTCCCAGATGGATTCCAATTGATGCTTGTGTTCTATAGAAAGTTAGATGGCTTAAACAATTGGGAAAGTTGTTGCATATTGATGTCACCTAGCCAGCTTCCATCAATTAATCGATGAATTAACTTAATTGTATGCTATAGAGATTTCAAGTTGTAGTTATGGTATTCTAGGTAAATCATACCTTCTCGAGTCTTGTGGTTACCAGAAGACTGAATATGTATAGGAAAAAGAATTATTGCTGAAAGATTGTTCACATTTTCATAACAATTTATTCTATTCTGTGTCATATTTTCAATTATATATGTTTCAATATTGTATCTTCTTCTAGCATGACATTATCACTGTTGATTGTGATGTTTATAATCATGATTCTATTAAAATGATGAACAGAATAATATTCAAAGTTATTGGCACATAGTTGACCATCTTTGTAATTTTTATCATCATCATAGAAGAATGAAAATAGAAATATTTATTAATCCTAAAGATAATCACTGTGGGGAAGTGAGAATAAAAGAGCAATAATATGGCCCTTAATCAAATTATTTTCTGTATGTAAATTAACCAATGATTTGGGAAGATTTGGGGATATCAATACTTGTCCATCTAAAGATGCTTTAGATTTCAACATCTTATTAGGCTTAAATTGGCCTACAAAATCAAACAGAATCTCACATATAAAAGTATCAGTAGATAACTTGTGCATTTGATCATAAAAGTTGCAGAATGTCAAAAGAACAAACTATCCATGTTTTCTATAGATTTCGTTTTCCAAAGACATTTTCTGAAGTCATGGAAAATACCATCTAAGCTGGCTGCCCCAGGAAAAAAGAGATGGATTTTGCTCTGCTACTTCCCATCTCCGCCATTCAGAATCATTGTGAATTGAAAGATCGATGCACAGAGAACAATGGGTGCCTATAGAAGGAACAGTATGGGATTGATTCCCTTAATCGCACCATACGCTTGTTCTTGGAAAATCGTTATGGTTTTCTGCTCACTTCCTATGTTTGGATGCAGCCCACGGGGCATCACCAATAAGCGTGGACCCTTGCCAAGGTAGGATGACGAATAGACAGAATGGGAAGCTTGGCTGGTCGCTATGGTAACCAGGTATGGGACATTGATCGTCCCAGAGTCCTTTCTGCATCAGTTGATGAATGATAACAAAAAGACTTGCTCTTAATGTAAGAAGTGTTGCAAAATCCTCCTGCAACTTTTATGAATATTGATCCAAAGGTATTGTTCTGTTGCTCTTTCAGGCTTTGCTGGGGTTTTTCTATGCAATTGCTCGATATACACAAGTACACAAGTATGATCTTGTTTTCAAAGAAGAAGATGTTGATGTCGAAATGCTATTCAACCAGTTTCTTTTTCTTTCATCTTTGACAGAGCTTATTGTTTTGCCCTCAAGGCAATGAGAGGTTTTTTTCTACAACTCTCAGCTATTTACATAGTCGTTATCAATATTGTATTGTGGCTCTCAAAGAATGGGAGAAGCCTTGGTATAATACTAAAGGAATAGATTACACTTCTGTATGTCAAAGAAGAAATTTCTTGGTAATTCTCACACACACAAAGTAGAAATATATTGTATTTGCAAGCTTATTGCCTGATGGTTGAAGGAATATTTGCTTTGTTTGTGCTCTGTATATATTTGTATTTGTCTTGTGTGGGGGAAATAGATGAGGATGTAGTTGTTTGAAATTATATTTATTTTACATTTTTTAATATAAAGTAGAAGGCAAGGCTTATCCCCCCCCCCCCCAACCCACCCATTTGCATCTGTGGATATCTACTTAATGTTTTGTTTTATTGTTTGCATTTTAAAAAACAAAAATTCACTGTTTTCAATTTTAGTTGCTATTTCAATGCATTTAAGAAAAGGTCAAAAGGTGACAAATGTGACCTTGTTTGAATTGATGGAGGTTAGATTATTGATATAAAAACTGGTGTCAGCATAAAAGAGATTGGAATTGAACGGACTTCCATGTTGTAAGTTTAATGGAAATTTTCCAAATATGGTGACAATGCTTCATGACAAATCTTTTTTCATGATTTCACAGTCAATTAAAGTCTTTTGACTTTCTATATATCATGTAATCTGTATTGGGGATGAAGTATTAAAAACTTTTTAAAAACTGGAAGTGTCTATTTATTGAAGCTGGCCTCTCTCTCAAAAGACTTTGTCAAGCTGTGGAGTGTTTGAATTAAACATCAATAACTGTTTCTGGTAGAATTGTGATTTGTGCCTAGCTTGCAATCCGACCTCTTTAGAATCTAGCAGGTATCTTGATTGCTTTGCCAAGATAGCGAATGCTTGGAATAAAAAATGTGTCTCCTTAAGGTTTCAGAAGAGCTTGATTTTTATTAAAGATTTAGGAAGTAGAATTGTAGAATGGTCATGGTTATCATGGTTGTAGTTGTTCTCAAAAAGATAACGTTTTTTAATGGTAGTTATTATTTATTTTTACAACAGTATGATAATGCATTAATCAGCCTGATTAAGTTTGAGCAATGCCCTAACCCTCAAATAACCCTTAAAATGTTGATCCCTTTTATTTGTTTTTTATTTCTTCCTTATCTCCTTATACAACTCTTTGAATGATTCTTCATTGAATCATAAAGTCATTGCATTCCACTTTAAGAGTTTTCTATCAATTAAGTGCATCTATCAAGGAAACCATGTATCTGCTACAGGAAATCCAGGAAATGTGAAGTTCTTTAAGGTTCATCACTCTGGGAAATGATCCTAGAAATTCTAGGAACAGGAAATTTGTGTGAACTTGCAAGGAATGCTTGATCTGACCTTAATTACATCTTATTTCTTATGTAAACCTTTCTTTTTAGTATTGATTTTGGTTTGATTTTGGTCTCTGTTACATCTCTGACTCCAAGTATACCTTTGCCAATGACAATGTGCAAATATTCCAGGAGTTCAGCTCTTGGCTTTTATTGATCCATTGATGAATGGATCAACTTGAGACTTTTACATGGGACAAGAATCTTTACATTGGATTCTGAAGGATTTCATTTTTGATTTTTTTCCTGCGAGTGATTTCATTTGAGCAAGGCATTGATGACTTGCTGTTTTTGCACTATTAGGTTAAAGCAGGTATTGATACAGACAATTTGTGGACTGTTAGAAATAACCTAAGGATGAATGCAAATATACCTTTAAACTCACTCCCTCCTTTAAAGGTCACCTCTCCATTGATGATACCCCTACATATGGGACATGCTTACTTTTGGGTCATTCTTACCAATTGTTTCCAATCAGTGCATGATATTACGGGTTTTGACCAGGAGTATGTATGGGCTTATTAAGTACAATGGGTATTACATATTGAAAGACAAGAGACTTGTTTTCATTTAATTATATCCCAAAATAAAATTAAGCTGACCTATCAAGCATGATATTTTCTTTAGCATTAGACCATGGTGAAATTATGATTTACAAACTATTCTATTTTATTTAGGAAAATGTAGCACTACCAAAGGTGTCACCAAAATGAAGTACAAATATAGTAGAGGAGAATGTGTGAAAAAAGTAAATGATACAACATGGATGGAATGCCTGTTTCATGCATTGTGTATTGTTAGTATTTCTTTAACATGAAGCATTTTGATGCAAAACTAGATTCTTTAAACATCACCATCATACGTTTAAATTTGGCAGAGTTTCAATTTACAGAACATAGCATTGTAAAATCATACCTTGAAAAGATGCTGATATTGAAAAGGCAAAAGCAATAAGGACGTATCTTAGTTTTCTTTTGTCTACATATTCGGTGGACTCTGAATTCAAAGTCCCTGAAAAAGATGGAAAACATCTCAATATTAATTTGAACTTTTGTAATTTCTTAATAATTGTAGTTTTAGAGAATCAAAGATGTGTTATGTGCAAAAATGTTAAGAAAGACATGTTGTGGTGAACTTTAGTTATGCCATCATTGCCTAGAGCAAGGTGAATTTATTCCAATCTTTTCCTTAACTATCATCTCAGCAAGATGTATTTGATGGGCTTATTAAATTCCCACATAATAACAGGTAATAACAAGTGTTGAGGTAGTTGTACATCCTCCTGAATCCCCCGTTTGCATGACTGCCTTGCCCTATGACACGCCAACATGCACGGCCTTCACAAAGCCGCATTCAGCAGAACGGAATAGACTATTCAAAGGGACTCAAGCGAATCATATTCTCGTTTCCTAGCCTCTATGAATTGAAGACTTTTACATAGGAAGGGCCAGCCTACAGAAAGACTTCTCTATATGGGTATTGATGAACCGACAAGAAATTAAAACATTTCATGGTTCTTGTCTTTCTGTGGTTTGGAATAAACTGACTCCCCAACCCCCCCTACAAAAATACAACACTTGTGGCACTATTGAAGATTGGCCCTAAATTGAAGTTTAATTATGAAAAGATAGGTTCTGTTTTAATTTGAGGGTTAGGGAAACTTCTTGGTACATACTCAAATATTTACTGCCTACAAAAGTGTGGTGACACTGGATGATGAATGAAACATGTTGTTTTATAATGATGATGTTTAATTTAATCTATAGAAATGAAGAAATGTACATAACATATCCTTAACAGGGTCTTTAATTTTGAACATTTAAATTGTGGTTTTATTAAAATATGACTTGTCATATTTTAAATTTTGAGATATTAAAAAAAAAAGCTCCTTTTCAAATGATAATTCTAAAACATTTCTTTTTCTAGATATGTTTGAATAAAATGGTTTTTTTTTAATGATCTTCAGGGTATTGAAATACCCTATGATGTTGGGACCATTTATTTATGAAACCAACAAAATACTTAAGACAATTCCATCTTTAGATCAAGTAGTTTTGCCGTCTCACATTTTGGTTATTTTTTTACCATGTCTCAAGGAATCTTTTTTGAAAGATTTACAGTTTGTTTAGCCCCTGATAAGAAAGATTTTCTTGATACGGAAAAGAATTAGATTGTTTGAAATGTCTTGGATAGCAGACTTTGAGGCTTTGTTTAGCAATTGTAGCTATGAACTTGTGCAGTGACACTGTGCTCATGTAACAAGATGGAACTTGTTGACAATGATTTGCTCCATCTCTGCATTATGAGTTTGTGTCTAAGGGTTGCATGCTTCAAAGTATATACTTGTGTGTTAGTTCCCAGTGTTTCCATTGCGGTTGACAAGTTGTGAATCTTTCATATCTCAGGAAGCAAAAAACGTCATGGGATAACGATTCTATCTAAATGCTAGAACATTACACTTCCCGTCAGCTATTGATTTTCATCCCAGGTAAAACCACTCCGGCTTACCTAGCCTGGCATTGAGGATGGTCTCTCTGACTGGCTGCTTCTAGAGGCATCACTTCAAACGCAGTGGATGGACAGCCAAGAAGTGTCTTTGGAAGCAGCAAGATAAAAACTCAGTTGGATACAGAGGTAGGGGGATATATTGGTATATCTTGTATGTGTGCTAGTGTTCTTAGAGAAGTTAGTAAATACAAAGTCTGGAGGAATTCATTTAATGTTATGATTGCGATCAATACCTTCAACATCATTTGCAAATGTTTTGAGAGATAATTAGCGTTGTTTACTTGTTTTGTTGCTGTGACCCTAAAGGATTGAAGCAACAGCTAGGCTCATTATATTGTTAAGTAAAGTGTGCAGAAGATTGGCATCAAAATATTAGTGAAATCTTTGAATGCTTTACTCCTGTTGGATACAGTCAGTATAAATTGTTGTTCACTTCTTTGCAAAGATGAAAGAAAAAAACCCAACATGAAGGCTTTTATTTTCTATGCAATAGCTTATCATTGATCATGCAGGATTAAGTCCAAGTTCTTATAACATGAAGAATAATTCTGTGATCCCAAGCAGCAAATAATTCAGCAAAAATTGTGAGAATCAATTGATATAAAAGTAGCCTAGAATGGGGGAAAATATTGACTAAATCCTCTCAGTTTTACATTCTCTCATATGCCTTTTGTTGTTTGCAAATAAAATGAAAAATATATTGGTGTCAAATACTGAAGGTTTAACCCCCGTTGAGAATGGGATTAGCTGCATTCAATTGTCATGACTTATATCCCGTATGTGTATGGGAGTTAAACCTTTGGGGTATTAGTCACTGTAGCACACACGCTCTGCTATGTTTGCGTTGAGGTATATTTGATCTGCCCAGGGTTCTAGAAAGTTTTTCTTTTATTTGTTTATCATCTGGTTGCTTGCTTGCATATGGTGATACCTGAATAAAAATTGACTGAAAGAAAAAAGATGGAGACTTTAAGTTAAGGCAGAGGGTAATTGTAGACAGAAAAGTGTGAAAACATGTTAGAATGTCATAACTTAGGGAAGTCAGGAAAAATAAATGATTAGATGTCATTAGGTATTTCATAAGATTGAAAAAAATCTGCCATTTTTTGCTCCAGTATAAATACATGAAAGAATGATTTTTTTTTCATGTGCTCAATTTAGGTTAATATAGGTTTCAGTGGCAATGCGGTTAAATATTTTACAATGTTGCAATATTTGTTTAGTATGGTTCCGTCAAGGTGTCAGGAGAGTGACAGTTTTTCTAGAAAATGGAAACAAATTCTTAACACCTCTTTTGATAGTTGTTGCTAGGAAACCAACTGAAAAATTAGTAGTTATCAAAAATAAAAATGAAAATATCTGTGGAATGATAGGTAAATTATTCTAGGTATTATTGTTTTGAAGTTAATTTTAAAAATGTGAGTTTTATTACCTTGGACAATCAAGGTGATATTTGCTCCTTTGAATTAAATTGTCATTTACTTTGTCTTGAGTTGCCCCTATCATCAAGGTGTTTTCAAAATTCATCAGCACTCTGATGATTATACAGATTTCATGGTTCTGGAAAATTGACATCATGTACTTAAGTTTAGTTTTAAAAAAAAAGGCAGAAACAATAGGAAAAACATCAGTGTCAAACAAATATTACCTGAGTGGCCCAATAGCCCAATAGCCCAAGTTCTAACTATCATTTCATTGTTGGCAAATTTTGATGTGTTTTTTTTTTTTTCATCGGTCTGTAGATCCAGTCATAAAACTGATTACTACCCCCAGTTGTTTGAATGATTTAGAAGCTCCTTATTCTGAATTGAAATTTATTGCTTTCTCAAGGTCTTCTTTATCTCATACACATCACTCCAAATACATCCTGGAAGTGGAATGATTTATAATTAATGATTGGTGTCACTTGCTTTCTTTCTTTGAGGAGTCCGTCATGAAAACAAGCTCCCATGAAAGGCTGCTGTGCCTCATGAATTTCTCATAGCGTTGGGACTGGATTCTAAAGGCATGGCAGCAACTCTATCATCAAGTCACAGGGTACATGTATACCAAGCAGTGTATTATTTATGATAACATAGAACTTAAAGATATACAACAAAGCAGCTAAAAACTTCCGTGATCATTTGTGTGAGAGAATTTGAAAAATTGTGGTTAGGGTGGACTATCAAATAGTAAAACTTGTATAGTTAGTTGTAGGGAAGCAGGATGAAAATTGCCAAAAGCATTAATTTATTGAAACAGGTCAAAATTGTAAATAAAAACATTATAATGGAACCTCAGGCTATCGCTCAGTATCAAATAATACTTAATAGCCATGACTAATGACAATTGGAATGGGAGGAAGGATGTTGCCTTTCATTCATGTTTGGAAATGTAGTTGTCTTTTAGGGGTAAAGTAAGAATGAAAATAAAATAAAATCTTAATTTAATGTTGGTTACATCTTAACTCTGAATTAAAACAATACCAAATATTTTCTATGTAAAGCAAATATTGCACTTTTAATTAACATGATATCATGTCCTATTTATTACAATTATAATTATTATCAATGTCATCATCATCTTCATCATCATCATCATCTTCATCATCATCACCATCATCATCATCATATTATTATCATAATAATTATATTATTATTATTATTATTATTATTATTATTATTATTATTATTATTATTATTATTATTATTATTATTATTATTATTACTATTATTGGTTGCATATTGATTAACAGCACAGCAGGATTTTTTATCTCTAGCATAGGTGTGGGATGTGTGCATCTTTTATTCAACCATTATTTTCATGTATTGATTAACAGGTGTATGATTATTTATGGATAAATTCTTATGGGTGCATTTAGGTCATCGTTTTCCAATCCAATTAAATGAAGTTGCATCATTTTTTACAGTAACTAAAAATAATATAATTATATAGAAAATTGTAAAATGATATCTGCTAAATGAATTAGAATAGTTAAAAAAAGAGGGTAATATTCATATGGCCTTATGTCTCCCCCCCCCCAATCCTTGTTTCAATAATTTTAGAAACAAGCTTTTTTGACATTTGTCTCCTTTTATTGTTATTAAGCTGTTCAATGTCATTCTCTACATTTTGTTCCTTTGGTTTTTTCTGCAAGTGCTATATTGCTAATAAAGCATCATTTGGTGGTAGAAAGATGATACAGGGTCTGTAGTAGCTATGGCTGGTATGGTTTTATAGAAATACTTTGTATGTAAGTTCAAAATGGTCAGAAATGCTGATGGCAGCATGCCTATGAAAATGATACAAATTCATCGATTGGAACCATTGTGGTTTTCTTGTTAAAAGGAAGTAAATGAAAGTGAAACCCTCTCTGTCCTTGTACTAGCTTGTAGTTTTATAGAGCTTTAATTCCTTATCAAACTGGCAGACTTATGAATTTTAATGAACCTCTATTGGCAAGGTGTCATTCCAGGTAGTTCCAATGACGGATGGATGCTGGATGTACAACAAAGTAGCCCTGTTTATAGAACCAGAAAGAAAGACAGGTCATTAAAATTTTAGCAAACTAGTGGGATAATTACACTGTTTTTTGTTGAAGCATAGTCGGTGTATGGCTACACAACATCCATAACTCTGCCGGCTTTTGTTTACCTAGTTGTATCGAGACATTATTCTTCAGCATCCAGAAATTGATTTTGTGGTAACTATGACGATGGGCCTTATCATTAAAGGTGGGAAGCAGAAATGGCTACCATCACTCTCTGAAGCATAGCCTAGATGTGAATTATTGAAAGGGTTTGTGAGTTCTCACAGAAGTGAACATATGGATGGGGCATGCTTACCGAGGGGGGTGGACTATTGTCTCAATTTACTGATTGAGGATCATTGAAACATGACGTGTGGAAAAAAGAAACAGAAAATAAGGCAGGTAGATGATTGGATGTATCTTTATCGATTTTGTGGTTGCGATGATTGTTATTTCAGGTTAATTGATGAGCAGATGGGAATCAATTCATTTTATATTTTGTGTTTAACGTAATAGGTCATTCACTGATTAAGTGATAAAATTAATCTACCTTTTAGTTTTTCAAATATAGTTTGAAAGGATAGTTATAATGACAATCTATTGTTTTTTTATTTCATAATTTCCCCTGGTATTGGACATATATCACAGTTTTATGAAATCCTTCATGATAATTTTATTCATATAGTGCTAGTGTCAATACAAATTCTAATTTTGCACTTTCGGTTAGCATTTGAATTCTGATAATTTTGATACTCTTTCTTGATCTCCAATCAAAACGAAAGTTGATCAAGTTATGATTTAATTGGCGTAACTAAATACAAACAAATGCAAACTATTTTGTACACAAACTCATACTAATGGCAATTAAAAATCTTAATATCATTCTTTCTGTGAATAATGTTCATGTCATGCCAGATCTTACTCAGTCTATTAACAAATAAAGCAAAAAGCAATCTAATGATAAACTTGTCACCCCCAAGGACAAAGGTAGACATCTGATCTTGCCCCCCCAAGGCATCTTGCAAAAGGTGATCAAGTTATAACAAGTTAATTAACAGAAATGAGTTTGTGTATTGCCAATGTTTGTTCATTTTAATTGTTTAAGAATTAAATGGTTCTAAAAATCAATTCTAAAAGAGATTTACATTAAATGATGCTGTAATTGCATTTAGTAGTGAAATGAAGGATGTAGGCGTCAAAGGAAATAACAGTAATAGTATCGCTGCAATAGTATCTTCATCTTGTGATATATTTTTCAGAGAGAAGTGTGATTTTTTTCTTTTCTAAATCCATCTTTTCTTAATGATATTGTAGAATAGATTTCCCTATTCATTATTATTACCACAAATTGAATATCACTGAGTTGGTGAGTGCCTTAGTTTTCCTGTTTCTGGTTTAATGTGTGCTGGAGTGTTTTATGATTAGTGGAGGCTAATCAATTTGAGTGGAGATTGTGTTTGAGGGATACATTTTAGAGCTGTGTTTTTCATCAACCTGTCAAATGTTAACCCTTGATTTGTCAGCTATTGTATTAGTACAGTTATCCAAATATGGCATAGAGATGACGAAATGTTGAATATTTCAACTTTTGTCCTGTGTCAAAGCTTTCATCTTTACAATCATTTCCAAACAGCGGCAGGTATTAAAAGTGCTATTGTTATCGTACAAAGATGGAATAGGAACATGCCTGCTAATGGCCATTGAGTTGAAACAAGTCCAGGCTGGTTAATGCAACAGAGTAAAGAATCAAATAAAACACCATGCTTTAAAAGCAATTAGACTACGGCAAAGACTAGAACTCTGAAGCCAATTCTAAGATGATTTGTATTGTTTGATGGTATTATTAACAGCTACCTTTTTATAATGTAGTTAATGAGATCAGTATTAAATTTTAATCTGTTTGGGGTTGTTGATGAATAGCAAGATCTGGGCTCCTTTGGGATGTGAGAGTTTCTATTTAAGCTATTGTTGTAGGTTCGTTCTTTAAGTGGCTAATCTTATCATTATGAAAACCTGTATAGCTAGCTGCAATCCTCCCAAATATGGATGTAACTGTTTTATGTGTCTCCATTGATGGATAGCTTGCTGTTGTCAGAGGCGTGTTTAAAGCTGCGTTCAGGTTCAATGTAAATAAATTGTATTCCTCATACAAAAGTCCCCACATCACTAGTTTTTAGTCATTGTATGGATATGATTTGTCGTGATTAGAACTCAGGATGCCGTCCGCTGTTTGTTCATGTAAGTTAATAGTTACAAGTTAAGGCTGTTTGATTCTTGGTGAAAGTTTGGAATTATTTGATTACTAGAGTTTGGATATATGCAGAAACTTATAGGATTGAGCTATTGTAGGGGTTTTTTTTATGGATGGGGATACTTTGCCATAAAACCATAACAACAATGTTGAAAGAAAATGGAATCTTTTGGAGATGTATTTTTTCATGATGTACAATATACGAGTGTTTATTTATTGTATATCTTATTATTTATATTTCATAATAGTCTTATGTACTATGTCAGTATGTGAATTTATCTTCAGTTATTTTTAGGGAATTTGGACAAGTAGAAAAGGAACTTTAGCAGGCATCTTGTCATTTAGAATGTTAAGATTTTATTTTCCTTGTATGGATACAAGTCACTTTCCTATGACATCTGAATTGTTTATAAATTTTACCTTTCTCTTTTCTTTGATAGTACTGGATGAGGCCAAGGATGATAGGAACCACCCCTCACAACCAGAGTTTGTTATTTTGGGTGATCCCGAGAATGAAGATGTTTATGAATTAAAAGATTACCAAGATGTAAGTACTGACTGATTTTTTAAAATTATAGATAACTTTGTTGGCATTTATCAAGAAATATGATTTTTTTACTGAATTTGGTCTTACAATACCAAAATGTGAAGATATTAATGTATGTGAATTCATTGTGGGCTGTCCTTATCATTTCATGTGACAATCAATGCTGTATGATGTGTATTAGGGAATTTTTAAGATGTCAATTCTAAAGAAAAAACAACATAACCACTTTTATTATGGTGTTGATATCATGAATGTTGTTGACTCATATCATTTGAAATTGTGGTGACAGGTACTAAACCCCTTGATTGATCACGAAGCTATAGCATCACAAAGTTTATTTTTAGTAACAAGGGGAATACCATCATTTTCATGAAATCCGTCACTTGAATTGTCTGTTAAACCTTAATAATCACATTTACCTTAAAAAAACTTACCCTATTAATTTCATAAATAAGGATGTGACTAATTAATCAATTTTCACAGATTATATTTATAATTATTATATACTCTCTATGATAAATGATACATTTTGAATTCCCCAGCAATCAGACTGCCTAGGTGATTGAATTGAAGTTATTCCTATTCAAAGAATGATTTGTTTGTCACTGAAAATAAGTGAGATAGTTACAGTATTGAAATAATTTACTTTGATGATGAGGGTGTGACTATTATTTACAAACTGTCAATTACAATTTATCGGATATATGATATGAATAACTGGGAGTTAGGAAAAGGGGGGAGGGGGGATTTAGGTGTGAAAACACAACATCACCTTGTGTTTGGATACAATGTTGCAATGTCTAGCTACATCAAAGTATTGCTCACACATTGGAAAAAGATGTAAAGAAATTTGTTTTGTTGTGTGCTCACAGTGATGTATAAATAATAGGAATGGTTCTGATGATATTCATAACATCTCAAGAACTTGGTAAGTCAACATCTTGTCTGTTCCAGCTTGGCCTTGGGAAAAATCTTGGTAGAAAATATGAAACTGTAAACTGGTGATGTTTGTATTTATATGATATGCATAACTTAAATGTTTTTGTTTTTTGATTTATATTTCTGTCTTATTTATTTGATAGGATGACAAATTAGACCGACCACTTGTGATAGATACTTCTGCTGAGAATGGTGAACAAAGCCCACTAGCGCCACCTGTCAAAGAAATAAAGAACTGTGAAGCTTTGAAGCAGCACTTATTGAAAGATAGGGCAGAAAATAACCACACAACACACTTTTCTATTCCACAACTCAGCAAAAGATTGCTACCAGTCGTTTCCTTGGAGAAAAATTTCTCCTTTGATACCAACGGAAGATTTGGAGGGATTTCACCACAGTCACCCAGCAGCAGAGTTAGTTCTCCGGGAAGTACTTCATCTACAAACATGGTGAAAGTCAGGCAACCCACACCTTCCAAGGCTAGAAGGAAAGGAGATAGAGTAAGATATATTTTGTAAACTTTCTTTTCTCTTTTAATATCATCTGATTTAAATCAAAGAGTGATGTTTGGTTTAAGATTTGGTATAGTTATATTTTTCTGTAAAATTGTACCTTAATTGTATATTAATATTTTGATTACAGATATTGCCAATAGAAACCAAAAATGGAGTTGATAAATTTGTGTGTCCAGTATGCAAGCTTGTGCTTACATCTCAAGTAGAGCTGACCAAGCATATCCGTTCCCATAACACTGTGACCACCACAACAAGCTCAAACAGCTGTACCATTTGTGGGAAAGTACTCAGTTCACAAAGTTCACTGGACAGACATATGCTGGTGCACTCTGGTGAGAATTCATTGAACCCCTTATATTAATTTTTGCCACTTACGGCATAGATATTTGAATGCATATTTTGATTAAAATCAACTTTTGGTATAAGTTACACAAAAAGCAGTATTAAAACTCAAACAAAAATAAAAAAGGTAGCGCAGAGCTGATAATATGTCTTCAACTTGCTAGTAACGAATCAAAGATATTGTTTGATAAGTTTCTGTGTACATTATCATACTTTTTATAAATAAGCTGTACACTCATTCTTTTCATGTTTCTTTTTTTTTTTTGTGATTAGGAGAACGACCATTCCAATGCTCTGTTTGTAATATGTCCTTTACTACCAATGGGAATATGCACCGCCATATGAGAATTCATGAAAAAGAAACTGACCCACAAGGAATACCTGTCCTTAGGAGTTACCACCTAGCACACAAACACAGAGGGCGCAAACGTCAACAAGACAGCGATTCTGACTCTGGCAAAAAAAGTCCCACATCAGGAAGTGGGAAAAGAAAAAATACCATGGATAGCAGTGACGCAAGCATGGTACCTTATAAACAAAGAATATTAGAGAATGGATCTTTCATCCCCAGATTCCAGACCAATGGAATATATCCTGCTGTGGAACGCCTGGAAAAAATTGCTTCCAACGCCATTGTAGGAAAATACCAGAATAGTGTGATTGATGTAAGTTTGTGTTTTTATTGCTTGAGTGTTGTCATTTTTTTATTATGTGCTTGTTCATAGATGAATTTGTATTTCTTAGTTGTATCTGTAAAAATGCATTTACTTATAGTCTGAAATAACAGATCTAGTAGAAAGGCATGGCATTTGTCTCATTTGTAGATGAGAATGATGATATTTCATTTTTACAACAATTTATCATCAAAGAATTTGCATGTTCTGAAGCAATTTGTGATTTACTTCAACAATAAATTGTAAAAATCACATATTGAAGCAGAATATCCTGTAGTAATTTGTGTCCAAGAAAGCTAATTTTTTTTTGAGATTTTTCTTTTCTAGAGAATGATCTCAAATAAAAAAGTTTCAAAATGTATAGATATCTTGTTGCATTTATACTAGGGTAGACATAATATAGCATGGAGTATACTGTATTTTTATTGCATGAGCATTTTTTTGTGTGTATTTTTTTCAATAGGATGAAGGTGGGAAAGGGGAGACCTACCAATGCCCTGTCTGTCCACAAACTTTTTTATGCAAATATGGCCTTGAAACCCATGTTACTAGCCACCCTAACTATTCCGTCCAATGTGAACAGTGTGGTAGTGACTTTCAAAGCCAGCGTACGCTTAACAACCATAAGTCAATGGTTCACGATGTTAAGAAGTCTGCAAGACAAGAAATGAATGAGAAGGATTTGGAACAGTTAAGAGCATCCATCCCTGCTGGATTTCATGAACTATCATTCACAGATTTTTCCACTGAGAAATTTTCTCTAGTTGCTAAAGTCTGGTGTGAAAAGAATCCACACAGGTCTGCTAGTGGATTTCATAATTTTGCATGTAATAAGTGTGAGCTTGCTTTCCCATGCGGTAGCGCCCTCTGCATGCATTATGATGTCCATGTCCCAGAAAATTTGTCCGTTTGTTATAACTGTGATTGCAGCTTCATGACTAATGAAGATGCGGAACTGCACAATATGAAAGAACACGTCTGCAAAAACATTGTCAGGTCTTACACTCGCACTGAGCAACAAGAGGATGCTAAAGACAATACTCCAGAGGTACAAAAAGTTGTATCCAAAGAAGAATTCCTTGCTGTCATGGGACTCCAAGTCTCAAAGACAGATGCTGATAAGAAAACTGCTGAAAATGAAAGAATCCGTCCAGACTCTCATTTGAATGAGAATTATTTTATTAAACTGGGTCAAGTCCAGAATTTGAACTACAATGATATGAATAAAAATGTTGCTGATATTCAGAATCCGTCCATTATGAGAAACCAAATCAACGACAACTATGCAAGCCAGCAACAACAGCGCCACCTTACAGCCTATGCTAGCACTTCCAAGGCGTCATACGATGTGCCAATTCCAGCCTTACCTTATCATGCAAAGCTAATGCCCAAGCTACAGAGAAAACCATTACTGAACAGTCCTCATCACACCCCAGTGTTACTCAATGTCCCAAAACCTCCTGCACTCATGAAAATGGAAAATCCAGGACAAGTCTCCACCCCTGAAACACAGAAATCATTTGGGCCCCCACGTGGGTTCTCCACCCCAACAGAAGAGTTTCTCAAACAAGTAAAAATAGAAAAAGATTTCCCTGTTCTATTAGATGGAGGAGGTAAGTTTTGGAATGCTTAATTTTTCTTGTAATTACAATTAGTTGTATGTTTCTTAGTTGCATTCTGTCATTAATGAGATGTCATTGATTGTAATGGGATGTGTTAGAATTTGTTAGAACTTAATGACAATTTTTGCATGTTATTTCTCCGGACTTCATCTCAACCTTTGCTTGTCCTAACAAACAATTACACTTAAATCATGGATAGTTTTTCTATTTTTAGAATATTGAACTTAACATTTTAATTTTTTTGTGTAAATATAAAATTAGAAGAATTAGAAGAAGTCTTGTAAAACTATTTTGTTAAGTACAAAGGCAAACTTTATTTAACATATTTAACAATGTAACACTTTCTTGGACTGCTTCTCATTCATCTTACAGGTAGATTTAAAAAAGATTGATAATTTAACTTAAATTGAAAACATCAAGCTGAAAAAAACCCCATAAATTAAGAAGTGTCAACAGCCATTTTAGTTCCCAATCATATCAAATCTTATAGACTTCATATTCATGAACATGATTGTTCCTTTTTAGCTTCTATGCCAGGTAGTCATGTGACACCACCCTTCAACTGCGACATGTGTGATTACTCGAGTAACGACAAGAGTACCCTGGTCAGACATCTCAGAACTCACAATGGTGAGAGACCATTCCAGTGCAAGATTTGTGAATTTGCATTTACAACCAAGGCAAACTGCGAGAGACATGTCAGGTATGGGGGCATTTCTATTCATCGTGTAACTGACATCTCAGTTTTTCATTTAATGCATTTTTTCTATCTATATGATTGGCTCCAATTCATTATCTACATGTTACCATTTGAATGATATACATATATAAAAGAAAATGAAGTTTTAAAGTTTTCTCGGTTTTGTTATTTTAGGAAGAAGCACAATTGTATTACAAAAGAAGAGGCAGAGTCCAATATTGGCTACAACCAGTACATGACTGAAGGCTTGCTGGAACAGGATCCTAAAGATACAGTTTGTAAATACTGCGGTGAAGATTTCAAATTTGACAGAGCCTTAAAGCATCACTTGAGATCTCACAGCAGTTGTAGAGCCAAACCCTACATGTGCAAGGCCTGTGATAATGGCTTCTCAACCAAAGCAAACTGTATAAGGCACATACAGAAACAACATGAAGAAATCGACCCACAGAGGGTGGAAGAGTTCATGCATACAAACGAACAGTTGGAAAGAGAAGTCTTACTGAGAGAAGGAAGTAATATTACTCCCCCTGATGGTGGTTTACAGAGGCAACAGCTCTATTCAAATCTTGGATTCCAGCCATTTAATGGCCTTTCACCAGTGGGTCTACCCCTTGGAGCCCCACCCATGGGAATCCATCCTGCATTTCTATCATCTAAGACCTACATAACCACACCCCCAATGCTTACAGCTAAGCCTGAACCAGTTTCCATGGATACAGATCAACCCCTTGATTTCAGTTTGAAGTCAAACAAAACTGCACAAAACAGTGAGAAATCAGTCCATGATGCTTTGAGACAGAAACTCTTCTCTAGAATGGAAAATGACAAAATCTCAGATGACCAACCTATGGATTTGAGTGCCAATAGTCGTAAAGCTGTTCATGACATTCCTATTCCTTTCAGTGGCAGTTCTACTGGGCCAAATGTAAGTAATGTCGCCTTGTCTCCTTTTTGCATGGATGTACCTCTGCTTCCTTTTGGTGTTGTGCCTCATTTTGGTTTCCGTTATGATGGGTCTGTTGGCGGTGGTATGCTTGGCTTCAAGAAAGATCTTCCCCAATTCTACAACTCTGGTGTGGATCCACTTCAGTGTCCTTACTGTAGTATGCTTTTTAAACATAGGGTTAAGGTAGGATAGAGTCTAAATAGATCTCTGTATAGGGTGATGCAAACAATTATGAAACTATTGGCCCCCCCCCCCCCATATTTCCTTTTTTGTTGAATGTTTATACATAGATCCTATTCAAAATGTTGATTTCCTTACTTTCTTTGAATTAGATTGATTTTGAGAATCCTTGACGATGTTGCCTTTGAACTTTGACTTAATCTGGAATCAACTAAGAAAAAGCTTAATTTGATTATTTCATAAATTTGTGTATTTTGTATTTTTTTGCATCACCCTATTGATTGTAGATTTCTTTTTTTGTTTACAATTTTGTGAACTATGCTTTCTTTTTAGTCGCTTATCTTTTAATTAGTATTGTTATTTGGTGTTTTATTCAGATCAAGAACAACTTTCTTTTTCTTTTATCTGTAGTGTCTGTTATAATGCATTAAGATTCTTAAACTGCTTACTGCCTAACTGTATCCTTCTCTGCATGAAAACTTTCTCCCACAAACCATTGTATGAATGTTCTAGAACAAGTTTCTCTGTGTTAAAATATAATCATCGGCAAAGTCCTCAATCTATTATGGACCCTTTTCTTGACCATTTGCATGACTTTTTTTTTTTAGTTGATGGCTCATATTAGATCCCATACAAATGAACACCCCTTTTCCTGCCTATCATGCGATGCAAAATTTACCACAAATATCAATTTGGAAAAACATCTCCAGTCTAAACACCAAGAGGTAAGTTATAATCAAGTCTTACTGTTCAAGTTGTTGGGATATTAGAACTGGTGCATAACAAATGATTTTAAGTCACTTGAAAAATATTTGATCAGGCATTGAATCTGAAATGAATGAAAATTAATTTCTTTTTTAATTGTTTGATAGATTCCTGTACCTGAAAATGAAATGGGTCTGTCCTCTTTCCCAGAGACACAACCTCTTCACATTGATTTGTCCAGCCCAAAAGAAGCCAATAATAATATGCCATGTGTGTCTGACTGTAATCCATCAGGGCCCAAAAGGAATGCTAGTGATCAAGGTAAATAACCTAGTATTGTTGTGTATAGATATTTCATTCTTAATCTTTAATTCTATATTAAAATTTTATTCCACTTTAATTTATTTTGACAAGTTCTGACAAACAAAATTACTGTATTCCTGATTTCAGAATTAGCCTCAGTGTCCAAGATGTTGAATGCTGCTGACCATCAGAATTTCCAGCCTTACTTCATGCCTTCAAGGGACCTGAGAATACAAGGACCTGGGCCAGAAACTAAGAAAAATGTGACCTTGCCAGAAAGATACCCAGTGTCTAAGGAACATATAAGACTAGCCCTGGCACCACCAGCTGAACACTCATCTCCTATTGAGGTTTGTAAATTGTTGATAAATTGAAATGTATATGGGTGATCCAAGGAAACAAATATTTCTTCAGAGATTTTGTGTAATGCCCGAATCTATGAAGAACAATGATTTATTTTAATTAAGAAGTTAAATTCTTTTTGAAAATTGATTGCCAACATGTAAGGAAACCTTGTCAAACATCAGTAATTAAGCAACAATATTTTCAGAGTTTTTCAAATTTCACACATTTCTTTATGTGATCTTATTGTACAATGTAAAATTAATTACACAAGATTGAATCAAAATTTGATGATAGATTTTTGTGTGTTTTATCAAATAGTTGTCTCCAAGTGACAATATGAGAAAAGAAACTGAGGACAAACAGGACAGTACTCCACCTAGTGATGAAAAGAAGAAGAAGAGAAATTCCTATGCAGATTCTCCTCACAGATTGGTGTGTCCCTATTGTCCCAGGGCCTTTCCATGGATCAGTTCATTAAACAGACATATCCTTACCCACACTGGACAGAAGCCTTTCAAATGTCCACAGTGTCCTGTCATGTTCTCAACTAAATCCAACCGGGAAAGACATCTCATCAGAAAACATGGACTCAATGTCCTTGATCCTGCAACCCGTCAGATGATGGACAGACCTTATAAATGTCCTCACTGTGTCTTCAGTTCATTTACAACATCAGGTAAGGACTTGTCTATTGCCTACGCACCTATCTTGCTAATGCTTTATAGAAAATAGATTTGGTGATTTTATCGTAATTATTTATGGGCATTTTGTGGTGTAATATTTTTTCGATTGCAAATTAGTTGGTATATTATAGTTTAATACTTTTGAAAAACTGACGTACTACACCTGAAGATTGATATTACTTCAGCAAAACACACATTGATTTTTGTTTGTTTTTTTATTCTAAAGGGAAACTCGCAAGACACTACAGAGAAAAGCATCCTAATATGGAGGTACCCCATGACTTGTATTTCCCCCACCTGAAGGCACAACTGAATGACCAATCAGGAAATTTCCTAAAGAAGAATGAGATGGGAGATGACATGAGTATGATGTCAGAATTGTCAGATGACCAGAAGTCATCTTTTGCTGACATGGAAGTAAGTTTCAATTTCTTTAATTTTAAAGAGAAATGTAGCTCTAAAATGTTCATTTTAAAATATCATATTTAGAGAGTTTATTTTAATAGCTTGTTTACAAAGATACATTTTTTTCATATCATTTATTTACAATGTTCTGATTGTTATTTTTGAATAGGATGAGGAAGATGAAGATTGTCTCTCTGATGAAAATATGGAAAAGAAAATATGCAGTCAGCTACCCACCCCTAATGTTAGCCCTCAGGGTAATACCCAATCTAAACATGTCAACCCCGAACGGGACAACTATAATGTGGATAAGATTACAGACTGCTGGAAATGTGGACAAAAGTTTACCTCTAGGAAAGTGCTGCTGAAACATCTCAAGGAACACAATGTGGATTTGAGTTTCAAATGTTACCTCTGCGACGCATCCTTTGATAACAGGCTTGAATGTTTGGAACATAAAGAAGAGGTAAGCTTGAAAATATTATAGATTTATTTTGTGTAGGAAATATCTTGGTAATTTCCAATGTTGTTGGGAAATGAAAAATTAATCTTTCTTCATTGTAAGTATAGCTCTGGTAATGTGATGATTTTTTTACTAATGAATTTTTTATATTCTATTTGATAGAATCATCCTTCTGACTGGGCTCATTTAAAGAAGAAAAACCGTGTCACTGATAATGAAAAATATGCAAAAGAGATGGATTTTGTAGTGGAACAAAACTACTTGAAATTAGACACAGAAGGAGATAAAGACAGCAAACGTAACAACAACAAAAATGGTCTTGATAAAAGCGAAGATATCAAACCCGAATCTGACTATGCACAAAGAAAGGTCTATTGCTGCCTGTGCCCTAAAAGGTTTTGGTCGCTACAAGATCTGAGAAGACACATGAGATCTCATACAGGTATGGACATAAATTCATTTTAAAGTTGACTGCGGCATAAATAGGTTAAATGGAATTTTACATTTTATAAAAACTACAAATGAAAATAAAAGAGAACTAGCTGAACTTTGAACTCAAATGTTTCATTGGATATTGACCCCTACTGTTTTATTTCTTTTCAGGTGAAAGGCCATTTGAATGTGATATTTGCCAGAAGAGATTCACACTAAAACACAGCATGATGAGACACAGACGCAAACATTCAGATGGCGCCACTAGTGGAGCTAGTGATGATGAAGGCTCTGTAATGAATGATGATTCAGGCGTCAGTATGGTTAATAGAAGCTTTGAACCACACATGAATGCTGTTGGCATTGAAACAGGGGTAAGTTCAATACATAAAAGAGAACTTTCTATTATATTCTAGGTTTTGATTTCTTACTTGGACAGTGATTGAATATGTAATTATAAATCACCTGAAATGTCACAAAAACTTCTGGTCTTTCAAATAATGTTACAAGAAATTGGCAAATTTGAAACATAAACAATAGAATTATGGTGTCATGAACTTTACAAAAAAAATGTTATAAACTCATTGGTTTCTTTGCTTTTTTTTCAGGGTAATAAGGTGGAAAAAGAAAATGATGCAGAAGATATTTCTGCTGAAGGAACAACTGAGAATGGAGATGAAGAAGAGGGAGATGATATGCTGCAGAATTTACTTGGTGTTGGAAATGAAGACATTAATGAAATGCTTACTTCTGCTGACTCTGCAGCTAAAATGCTGGGAGTGCATTGAAGAAACTCTGTGTTGTCTGTATTGTTTCAGAACAAATTCAGAAAGATTAGAAGATATTTCCGTGTGTCATTAGTTATATAGACAAATGCAGTGAAAGTTACATCAAGAATGAAAATCTTTTTGTAATGTTGATCTTGTAATATATTTTCAAAAGAAAAGTGCTTAATTAAAATATTCAGTGATAGAAGATATACTGCTGTTACAAAATGCTGTGAAGTTGTAGAACATAATGTGATGTTGATCTATGCAGCTCAAAGAAAGTAGTTCTATAGAGATATTTACATGTTTTTTGAAATATTTTTTATGGAAAAAGTAGGGAAAAAACATCAGCATTTTACATATTGTCATTAAAATCACCAAACAGCATAATAAGATATCAGGACTGTGTGTCCAATTGACATTATTTATTCAGTATTAAGCATAATATGACTGCCTATATGCATATCTACAGTTTGATATATCAACGTATTATCACATAAAGATTATTATAATTATATGTACATGTATATATATATATTATTATTAGAATGTATTCTTATATTACACATGTATCGAGGGCCACTGAAAAAAAAGCTTAAAAAGTATCTCATAAAGAACTGTGATATTCTTATTCATTTCAGAATGAAATTAACATTTGTGGTGTAAAAGCTTTTTCAAATACAGGATAACGTTTGAGCAATTGAATCTACATAATTATATAACAAATCATGTTTGCACCTATTTTTCTAGTCTTATTAGTCACTTAATCCCTGGTGACAAAGATATGAACTAGTAAGCAACTGATTCTTATGTGGGCCTTCAGCTGATTATACTTTCTGATGAAATGAGGGATTTCAAATTTACAGAAAGGGGTTTATTTGCCGATTCAGATTATAATAATCTGGTTGTTAACCATTCTTACGGCAAAAGTGTAGATCTACTTCTTCCTTTTATTTCTATCTATGTGGATATTCTAGAATTTAGATATCAAAGTGCTTATTTATTTGTTTTCTTTCTGAGAAATTAGAATTTATTAATCTTGATGAAATGAATTTGTCTGATTGACTGGTGAAGAATTCTAAGGTTTAAAATGATCTCTTATTGTTTTATTATTATGATATTTATTTTGAATTGAAAACAAATTGCATTGTTGGAATGTGATAAAGTGTTTTCAACTATTACTCAAGTTTGCTAATTTTTTTTTTTTTCATGAAATATTAATTATAATTTATAGTAGAGGGAAGATGTATAAACTTTTAATACAAGAATGAATTATCACTCAAGGAACAAGACTGCTGATGAAATGTTTATTTGATTTTTGAGAATACATTTGTTTTGATATTTAACATGAATGAATTCAAGCAAAGATATATTCCTTTTGACACAAATTCCTAGATGTGCAGTGCACAGTAAATAATTTTGTACATTCCATTTATTAATAATTCTTATTTATTTTGTCTATTGTATTTTGAATCTTGTAACAATTTTGTTCTTGATTGATTTGTTTGTTTTGTTGATGAGTGGCTCATCTTACATGTTAAAGATCTGATCAGAGTTCTAGATATGTGTCTGAGAATTGCAGTGATAAAAATATGAAAGATTATGTAGAAATGTCTAGTTTCTGTAGTATTTAGATTTCTCACTAGGGGTAGCCACTTGTGCAGTGCAGTGTTTTACCCGTGTACTTCTCTCCAGATTGTGAGAAGGTTAATATGAGAAAATATGGCATATCCCAGAAAGCTGTCATGGGGAGATGGAGAAGTTACAATTAACTCTACCCTTTTGTGCGATTGATTTGACAAAAAGTCAAATTTATCGTTAATTAATTGATTTTCATTGTGAGGTTACAGTTAACTTGATTTGGACTTTATTGTTTTGGTTCTAACATGATTTTGTGGAGTCACCAGTTTTTTTCTATGATTTTAAGTGTGTTGTTGTATACTCATGAAATAAAAAGATAAAACTAAAATATTGCTTCATCTGTGTGTTTTTTCTTCATGTTTTCCTTTTATTAGCCTACATGATGAACATTTATGTACAATGCAAAATAGAAAGCTGACTCAGATATTAATTCAAAATGAAATGCATGTTTATAACTCCAGAGAGTAAATAAAACACACATTATACAATGATTCTACAAGTCATTCAAAAACAAGCTTTCGTACTTTGACAATCCCAAAAGCTAATTTATTCAAATTATTTGACACAAAGTTTAAACCGTGCAAATGAAACCAAAATAATTTTGTTTTTTAGTTATAAAAAATGTCTCTTGTTATTTATGCTTGGTTAAAAAACAAAATGAAAAATGCAGGAGGTATTAGTTTACATTCTATTTTAAAGCAGATATTGTTGGCATCCTAGATAAAAAAAAAATCAACTGCAGATAGTTAGTTGGTTAATAGGCGCTATATAAATGTTGGGTCATTATTATATGAGTGGGCTTAAAAAAAAGCTTATCCCAGGCAAGTGTGTAGCATCATATTAAAATCCTTAAAAAACTGATTTAAAAAAAATTCTTGCTAACATTAGTACTTTTTTCTTTCCTTTCTTTGAATCAGATTGGACAAACTCATTAGAAAAGCATAGCGTGACCAAGGTACTGTTTAGCTGTGATATGGGTGACCGTTTTAAAAGTCATTTTAACATCAAGTCTTTCAGTGGCAGTTACCTGGTGGCAGTATAGTAGTCCTGGATCCCCTCTTTTGTCCGACTTTCTAAATCTCTCTTGAATGAAAGTCAAGGCATCTTTGCCTAAAAACAATTAGAAACAGACAAAAAAATAATGATAGTCATATTTACTTTTCGATGTCATAGAGTAGTGTTCTATAGCATTCGATAGATGGAAAGTTGGCTCTTTTCCATTCCTTGGCACTGCATGTCTTTTTCTAAAAAAAACCAACCCCACTTCTACCATTTTCTTAGTCCCAAAATAGATATTCCATGTTAAAGCCCATATCAAAGTACCATTAGTCACAAGGAAAGTTGAAATGGCCTTTTCCCCCCACACTTTTAACTTATAACATGATTAGTTTCTAAATGGAATAGTGTTTGTTTCTAGAAAGATTTTTTGTTACTATTTATCATTTGAAATACTTTGTGCATTGAAAAACCATGGAATTATAACTTTAGAATCCTCCATACCTTTCTTATATTCAGGCAAGAAATTTTCCAGTGGATAATGCTGTAATTTCTTCTTAAACAAATCCACTTTGTTTAACACTAGTATAATGTGTACATCATACAGCCACGGAATGCCACAGACTACCTCAAATAAAGCCAGGGACTCATCAAGACTGCTCTGAAAATTAATAAAAAATCTTGAAACTTGGAAAAATGAGAAAATAAATCAATACAAGGGAATTGTAGAAATTCAAAGATTGATAATTTTTCATTCTGATGTATCTCCCGTGACATGGTATTTAGAGATTTGAGCTACATATTTGATCTATAGCAAAAGTTTATTTTCACACTTTCCCATGAAAATTAATGAGCGTGTAGCCGGAGGCTGTCCAACGGGCGATAATAGGCTAGTTCGGTTGCTCTGTCAAAATATTCTCTAAAA
>JAVSBT010242084.1:0-12814 GCA_033118115.1 Pharyngocirrus eroticus | reverse complement strand
TATGCATAGAGTACTCAAGTCCTTAATGTCATTTTAGTGACATTCCAAACACAAGTGTCTATATCTATATCGCGCCGATATGGGAAAGTACAGTTTTTTTTGGTTAAGGCAACATTTTATTTTTATTTTCTCTATATTGATATTGCAATTTACCACAACATGTTGAATATAGACAGTATGTAAGCCTATATCAATTATTTGTTTTTACCTGTGTTTTGACTTCAAAACACTTTTGAAATATACTCTGAAGAAAGTCCTTGTAGTTTCAAACTGCAAATATTTTTTCTGTTGAACCTTTGTTCATTATTTTATATATATACTGTGCTTAAAGAAAGTTCTGCTTTAAAACTTATTAATTTGTTTATCAAATATATTTATTGCATTATATTTCTAATGCAAAGTAAGAGATTCTACAATCAATTAGCCTAATTCATGTACATTATCTTAAAAGTCATAATGAACATCCTATACTTTCATAATTTTATTTTTTGTTTTCAAATGTCATCTCCTGAACAAATAAGTTTTTTCAATATCAAGGTGGTGCCTTTTCTAAAAAAAAAAGACAAAATGTTCAATGACCCAAGGATCCATGTTAACATTGTATTTTTACAAGATTAAGAGGCTGATAATAGATTGTAAATCAGATATTAAGCTGCCATAAGCTTATTCTCTCGATCTTGTTATGATACAATAAGTGACGGCAGAAAAGATGTAAAAAAGGAACAAGAGAAAACCAGGAAAAACTGACAATAAATCTTGTAACAAGACACTGCTTTTTGTTAATAATTGGCTATCAAAGTCAAAAGCAGACTGTAATTCTATTTTAGTATGAAAACAACCTGAGGGAATGATCTTATTCTTCTTTATTTTATTAGAAAAAAACCTTGTCATGCTACGTATGTGGAAATATTAGACAAAAATTGAGTTAGTGAGATGAAAAACAAGATAGGGCTTCATTTTTTGACAAAAAGAAGGTACTGTGTGTTTTTTGAAAATGATACTTTAGTGATGATACTAAAAGGATGATATTCATCAAAAGAAACAGATCTAACCTGATAACGATTATATGCCATGACAGAAATGATATACCATGGTATCATTGATACATTTTCACTGTTATCATGATTATCAAAATCATGTTATGGCCTGTTTATGCTATGGATTTTTCAGTGTGATTTGGTAACATTTGATGTTTAAAGACTAATTCATAATCCTTTGGAAGATATGTTTGTCTATGAAGTGAATGAGTTGACACTATCAACAAAATCCTAGAAATGTAGATCATATAAACATTAAACAAGAAATATAAATCATAAATTAAAACAGCAAATGAGTTTACATTATCATTTTTTTAAAGTATTTTACTAAATGGCACTAAACATTAGTGTATACAGGCCTCTTTATTATAGCTATTTATATATTATCAGTTATTGAAGCTACATGTGAGTTCCAGAAAGGGTATTCATTGTTTTGAGAATGTGATGGAATAGGGGCGCAACTCTTGTTTTACATAAATCACCAGTAGAAGCCAAATTGTGATGGGTTTTTTTTTCTGATGAACATCAACTTGGGGGGAAAAAGAATAGAGAGGATACATAAAGGTGAAAGGTTAGCAAGTACTAGTCTTGAGGATATAAAAGCAATGCATATAAAATAGCATATCGTTTTTAGAGTTTCTCATCCTCTTTTTGTGCCTTTAGATAAATTTGTTATTGTATAATGTGCCATATCTTGCTCGAGAACACACTGTGATGCTTTGGCCCACGTTTTACTATCGCCCTCTGCTCAAAGTATATGGGTTAAGATTTCACTCCCCTCGGCAGGTTACTTTGAAGTGGGAATGACAAGGATAAAGTGTCTTTCCCAAGGACACACCAAGGTGCTTGGACTTGGTTTGAACCAGCGACCCTCTGATGCATGACATTTGCTTTTTAAGTCAGTGTGTTAGTACACTGAGCTACCTGGTCCCTTTGGGACTATGTATCTCTCCCAGAGGAGAGGGCAAAATCCTCAAGCTACTGATTTAAGATAAGTGCTTGAGCCACCAAGCTGCCATCACCATCCGCCAACAGGAAACATTCTCATGCTCATTGGCACCTAAGCTGCATCAGAAAAATATTAATTTGACAAAAACTGAATCTACCTCCATAGCTTGTTTTTCCTTCTTTTCTTTTTATTGTCTAAGAAATGACACATTGTTTATTCCTGCTGTCATTGTTTGGATACTTTCTTTGTTCATGATACAATAACGCAGCAAGGGTTTGCTGTTTTTTTTGCTTAAGAACGGGTGGTTAATATCCTGTATCAAATTAATTCCATTTTGTTTACTGTGAGAAAAAAGTTATGTTGTAATAATTAGATTGGTGAGGTAAAATTATTACATTATTACAATATCTAGTGATGCAAAAAATGTTGTTATCTTTGATATGGAGCCTCAGATTTTTGTAAACCTGTGAAAAATGTTTGCCTGGATTCAAACTATAGCAAACTGAACATGCTGTGCATCAGAACATTAAAACTCACTTACATCATAACAAATCACTATTTATTGTACAAGATTTGCTTCTGTGATATTTAGCTGTAATTTATTTTGTTATTTGATCACACCATTTACGCTCCTGGACTTCGATGGGTCCCTACTTTCAATATAAAGAAATAATACTTGTGTTTCAGTTACTCTTTGGATAACAATTAGTTTTGGGATGGTTTTCAAGAATCTTGTTGATATGTTATAGCCAAGTGATTGAAAGGTGTTTTTTTTAAAGCCCAATTCATAATCCTATGAAAGATTTGTAAGTCTATGAAGTGACTGGTTTACACTATCAACAAGCTCCCCAAAACAATTCATATAATAGAATGTTGATAGACTATGACTAAAATTTAGGAATGATAAATCTTCAAAATTGGAAAAAAGTTCAAACTGCATCGGAATGCTGTAATGGTCTTTTCTAGCTAGCTAAAGTCTTATAGTAAAAAAAAAGTAAACCATACTCGTGCCATGAAGGCCCATCAGGCCGGTGCTTATCCCCGGTTTCTGTAGCATAAGCGACTGAGAGCTTTCACTCCCCCTGAACAGGATGCTAGTCCATCACAGGTTACTTTCCTAGAGTATTTCTAGTACCCATTTATCGTTTCCTGGGTGAAGAAGGGAAATTGGGACTAAGTATCTTTCCCAAGGAGACAGACACAGGGCAAGGCGGGGGATCGAACCCTCAACCTTCTGATCTCTAGTCGCATGCTTTGTCACTAAAGTCTTATACATGTACATATAATTTAGCCATCAGGAAACATACCCTCAATGGGAAAAAAAGGGGAAAATGTCTGCACTTTATTTCTCTTTTATTTCTAGGTTATTATGGTTGTTGAAGCTTATGTAACCAGTCTTCTTACATAAAGTGTCTTTATTTAACTGTATGTATACTTTCAATACAGGAGAATTTACACTATTTCAAGAAAATAAACATATGGCTCTTATTATGAAATGGTAGGAACCTCCAAGGTCAAAACAACCAGGTGAACATAATGAGGCAAACCTCAAACAAAGGTCAAAACAACCAGGTGAACGTAATGAGGTAAATCTACAGTCTCTTGCGTGGCTCAACTGCTTTAACATACAAACTGGTATTCGAAGAATTCTAAGAACATCTGCCAGACATGGAAAATTAGATACATTCAAAGTTTCAGGAAATGATTACTGACATTTTAGTATTATTCCCCAACAAGACAAATGCAAAACTTATGTAATCTTATGTGATGATATCAATTTGTATATTTTTCAAATAAAACGTAAAAGAGGGCAAATGGATCTCATTTTATTTTAAATATGACATGTGCCAATATATCATATTCAACCAAAAAGAATCTTTAATTGTATAATCAGATTTTAACTGAAGGGCTTTCAGGAAATAGAGTTCATAAATATCATCCATTATTTGAGTGGTTTTTTTTTTTGGGGGGGGGGGGCATTTTTTTATGTACAGAGAAGTTTTTGTTTTATAAAAAGTTATTATTATTGAAAAAAAATTAAAAATATTTTTGTATATGTTTTTTTTATGGTAATTATATAAAATGTAACTGATTACACTGGGAGGGGTTGGGTGGGGGTTGGGAGCTGTTTCTACTTCAATACAGCCTTTTAAAAAAATATTCATTTCTTGAATGTGACAATAAGTTTGGGATATAAATCAAAGAAACACATGTTGCAAAGAAAAAACAAACCCCAAGTAAATGAAGCAGATAAATCATTTTTTTCCTCCTAGAACCTGTTCTGTATTCATAAAAAAACAACCAGACTTTGTGATAATGAAGAAAGCAGACTTAGGGCCCATGATGTATTAGTTTGTGATTATAGTTGACTAATTGTCTACAAAACAGAGATGATGGCATGCAAGAACAGTATGCATTGCTGGACGCTTTCTTTAACTAAGTTGGTTTCCTTTTATATTTCCTGTCGGGGGAAAAAAAACAAGCATTATTGGAACAGCAACAGCTCACAGTATGTTTAATGTCTTTGTCTCATTCACTTATGTCCAGACAGTACATGCAAACTTAAAAGCTTGTTCCATAAACAAATTATGCAAAAATAGGACAGTACTTTTAAGAATTCACCTTGACACTTTCACATTATGATCTAGTGATCTAGTTGGAGGTCTCTGTAGTCAGAAAGATCTATCTGATCTACCACTCCAATTGCAATAAATGATTTCTTCTTCCAGCATCATTTCTTATTCGTCAAGCCAATAATTTGTTCATTCAATCATTCATTCATTCATTCACCCATTGGTTCATTCATTTGTTCATTCATTCTTTCTTTCATTTATTCATTCATTCATTTATTTAGTTAGTTTATTAAAATCATGTGAAAAAAATATGAGCATTTTTCCAAATTATGGTAATAATAATAGCAAAACATTGTGTTAATTAAGGAATTTCAGATGCTTTCAGTGAAAATCTAGACACAGCATATGTTTCATAATCAATTGCGGGTAGCCAATCCCTGAGAACTTGACACATTGAAAAGGGAGTAAAAAAAGTTCACCGCAAGTCTTGTGAAATATTGACACCTACTCATAATTTATTTTTCCTTTGATGAGCATCTGCTTTATCCTTTTTAATACATATACATCTCAGTTCAGTTTTACCTAGAAGAGTTCAACCTAACCTTACTAAGAAATCAACTAATATCAAGGGTAATGATGAAAAAACAAAACTTCTCCTCATTATTTTAGTACAACTACGTCATTGATAGCAAGGGAATTCATTCGAAATGTTTCATGTAGAAATTTAGAAAGTGATTAATATAAGTTTTTTTCCCTCATTGACACAATTACTGGGTGTGAATTTGATTTTTGTATGTATGCCAGGAGGACAGCAAAGCATGTTTATGAAGGAAATGGCAATGGCTGAAATTCAAAACTTGAGGTGGACTGCACAATACTTTATAATTGGGAGAAAACTGTTTGGTTCCCTTTGATTTTCAGTAATTGACACCCTGAGTTCACTTTGAAGTGACAAAAAACACCTTTCAATGAAGTCATTAAGTATTAATTCAAAAACTTCTCATCTTAAGAGGGGGTTTCAAACAGACAAAGCCATAGAGTAGGCCAATGTATTAGCATTAGACTACTCTTATGACTTTTTAAAATCGCTCCCAAATATCCAACAAACTGCAATCAATGAACTAATTGTGTATGTATAGTCTCTAATATCAGTGGAAGTAGATCAGATATCTAATTAATTAGACATTTTAGACACTTTCAATCTAGACAAAAAGGCTCTAAAGCAAAAACACACTAATTGGGGAGAAATTCACAAAAAAAATAGATACATGTATACCTGAATCATATAGGTACAAAAAGAGTCAATTGATCATGTGACAGGTTAATCATTTTGGTAAGCACTCTATATTACCTTACAGATGAGAAAGTCAAATACATGGATAAAAGGATAGTGTTTGAATAGGATGCCAATGTCTTGTACAGAGATGATTATGCTCAAATTAGCTTCGTTTGGCCATCTTTCTTCATTGAAAAGGTATCTTTCTATGAGATTGGATTAGTTTGACAGGTTAAGTAGTCATTAAGGAAAGCCATCAGACTTTAAAGAAGTGAGATTTAACAATGCAATGTTTATTTTGTTGTAGTTGTTGATTGGTTAATCCATAAGCTGTTAAGAATTATTCAGCCATTAATGTCTGGTTAAAACAACTGGAAACAAAAGAGGTCTTATCTTGGTGTATACAAATCCCTCAAGGTCAATGGGAAGATGATCAAGGACTTGTCTCAAACTGCTGCTATTTCTTATCCATTCATTATAAAGAGTAACACATTGACCTGAAATACAATATACCTGTAGGGAAAAAATGAATAACCACCCCTGCTCAAGTTGCTGCCCATTTGAATACCTTTAAGTGTCCCCTAACTAGCTTAATTTATGGCCTATAGGGAAATAAGGGCAGGGTCGTAGGTCCTGTTTGTCTTGTCAGTCGGTACTGCTAGCCTATTTAGTCTGATAGTTCTGAATATTCTAAATCTCACCTTTTTATTCATTGTTTTTAAGGCAGCGAAATATGATAGGGTTAATGAGTGTACAACCAGAACGTATTAGAGAGAACCTTTCCACATCATATGTGCTCTGAACCACAAATTTATTCTTGAGCAATTACCCCAAGAAAAATTATCGAGGATAGTACATAAAATTCTTTGACTTATTTCCGATGCGGTCCTCTTTTGTTATTATTGTTATTTTCATTAACTTTGTCTTTATTATTATCATTCAATATAGGGGTGTATGTAATCTATGTATTGTATAGATCATTTGAGGTTTCACCAGCAAGACATTGTTGTTTCCTTTGACACAAAATGGAAAAAAGATAATATCACGGTGCAGCCAGAGTGACCTTCTTATCAAATGTATGTCAAGGCAAAAGTAAATAGTAATCACAGTCATATTAATATGACCTTCTCACTTAAAGTGTGTCATGCTAAAAGGCCTTAAGTAAAAAGTATAATGGTACATGAAATTATGCATCAATATGATTTGGAACCCATCAAGAGTAGGCTTTGGTTAAGGATGAGTCTAGTTCAAATATTGACTTCACTTAACTAGGTCAATCATGAAGTATCAGGTTATCCAGGTCAATGTTTTACCTTATTACTTTTAATGGACAACTGCATGCATAGAGTGTTTTGTATGCCATGTAATGGTGGCTCGAAATACTAAAGGTTCTAGACTCAAACTTTCAAATTCAAATGAAATATTGTTTCAGTGGCCTTCAAAATTATACCCCTTCTCGAGGAAATGAGTATGCTGCATGTAAATGATTCAGATCATATTCTGAGAGGGAACAGATGAGACTTATAAGCCACAGTAATTGCCATCACAGAGTTGTCTATACAGAGAAGAAATTGTGTGTATAATTATATTTTATGTTATGTTTCATAATCTTATTACTGATGGTTCTAATGAAGAATTATACAAACTGGGTAAGTCTAATATTAAAATATGCCATAACAGCATGCATGCATGATTAAAGTTTTTTTTTTCTTTGGAACGAATTTTTTTTTTATGAGATATTTCTTACCTCATAACGTTTCACTCTCTTACTAGAGAGCTTCACCACAGGCTTATCAGATGACCATTCATGTGGTCAAGCTCTCTATCTAGTAAGAGAGTGAAACGTTATGAGGTAAGAAATATCTCATAAAAAAAAAAATTGTTCCAAAGAAAAAAAAAATCTTTAATCATGGATCTTGGAACCAACAATATATTTGGCAATATAGCATGCATGCATGCTTAAGTATAGAGATAAGTGACCATCTTGAATTCATGATGAAAGAAATGTTGCTCCCTCTGGAATACTCGGGAAGAAGTAGAAACAAATAATCTTATTAAAGACCTGTCAGAATGTCACACAAGGGACTTCCCATACATATGCAACAAACATAAAAAGCCATTACGATTTCTAAAGTATAAAAAACATTGTATTGACCATTTTTCTGCCCAACAGACTGACACCACTACATTTGTAACAGCAATATTCATCGTTCTTAGCAATGTTTAGTGGTAAAATGGAGCTAGTAACTAATTAGTATTGCCTTTTTTTCACTAATAGTGTATTTTGGGGGGAAACAGCAACACAAAATTAAAATTGGTGATATTTTGGTACCCCTGTATCAAGTATTGACTTTATTTTACTATCAGAGTACAAGAGAGTGTTTCAGAATATGGAGTGAGCATTTCAAATCAAGTCTAGATGTTTCATAAAACAAATTCTAGGATGAATAAAGTTTGTGCAGTTGACTTTCAATTTGTAGAACTTAAATCAAAATCACATAATGTGAACTTAGTGAAAGCTATCATAATAATGATATAAGGAAGCAAATTCTTAATCAGACTCTAAGAAAATATTCTCTTAATAGATTTTGAGGCAGGAGTGGGGCACTTCAGGAAATGTTGTTCTATTCTTATTCTGTATCTATCTTAAGGTGAAGGTCTTTTTACATTACAATATAGAGTAAGATTTTAATAAAACCAGTCCTATTTTTAGACCAATGACACAAAGTGTCAGTTTCTAATGTATTCTTTTTCATTAGCCTTTTGATTACAAGAAGTAATGTTCATTATTCTCGAGTAATTATCATTGATTGATCCAAAGAAAATTAACTTGCTACAGCTTAATCATCTAACCTTCAATGCCAATGACAGGATATTATACAAGCAATAGAGTATTGCTCATTTATAGAACAGTGTAAATTAATTGTATGGGGGCAGGGATGGAAATTACTTTCAAAAGGAGATTACCATTTTCTTATGATGTCATATTGAGTGATTATGCTACCTTTAACATGTGAAGAAATCTTTGTGCCAAGGTTGTAATTGTCTCACATAATCATACCTGGCTCCTCTTCTTTGAATCGACACTAGTACTAGTAGCTATTCAAATAGGAGTACCTGATTTATGTTGAAGAATTAAATATATCAAAGCTATAAGCATGCACCAAAAGATAATGTGTTTGGGGTTTTGGTATCTCAAAAGATAAAATAAATATTTCCATGTGCCAGGCTTGAAAAAAAATTAAATTATTTTATTAATTTATTTTTTCTGTTTTTTCACATGTTAATTATTATATTGATTTTAATATATTTCATCTTCTATGGAAATATGAAAAAATAGCTTTATAAAGATCTGTATGAACATTTAATATGGGAAATCTGGTCTGAAATGCTTTTAAGCATTTTAGACAATTTAAAAATTGCCACTTTGAAGTATGTTCTGACCAGATTTCCAATGTTAAATTCCCATAGAAGTTTATAAGGTGATTTTTTTCCCATATTTCTATACAAGCAAAAAAAAACATTTTTATTAATTATTGGAAATTATCTTTCTTGTAAAAAAATAAAATATTTTGACACCTTTAGTAATAAAAAACTATGGAAATGAATTATGTGATATAGTTCTATATCACATAATTCATGTCCATTGTCCAGAGCAAAAAATGTTCTCGAGTATTTGACTGGCTGTTTGATTTCATGTTTACAAGGTGTTTTTATGTCTTAAAATAAATCAAGTTTCTTATTTTCTGTCAATAAAATGTCTTGGAGAAAGGGCAAATATGACAATTTCCCGACTTATCCTCGGTAAATACATTCCAATAGAAGCCGTTACCAAGCTTTCTTCTTCATGACAATAAAATACCATATGGCAATGGATTTTTTATCCTCTTTTATTGACTTCAATCAAAATACATATTAAGAGAAATATGGTATTCCACCCAGACATGAAAGTCATTTATTATGATACACTAAACCCAAGTCATTTTGAATTATAGTGCTATTATTCTATATCACTGACATGACAGAAGTGCCACATAAAAAGCAAGAATATGTATTCTAATGTTCAAAACATTCTGTACATTTTCTATCAACAATAGGTTCACAAACTTTGAACATGTTGCAATTTACGGCCCCTCTGTACCCTAAAGATGTACAGAAATGATTCATGAATAAACCCCAACTGTCACAACTCACATTTCATCTTTTGAGATAACTGTGATGTAGTCAGCAAATTGTATTATCATGGCATGGCTTCTCATCCATCATACCCTTGAGAAAGTATCTGTCTTAACTACATAACCATTTCTAACTTTCAGAGCCTATAATGATTTTAAATCCACTCCATATATTCAAATAATTCTAAAATCATGTTCCCTAAAAACTATCTACTTATATTCTCTGATGAGCATTCCTTTATGTGCCAACACACAGAGTAGTATCTTTTTGATAAATGAAGATCTTTAATCAATCATTGTAATCAAACTTTTGACTGGTTTTAATTTTAACTCTTACTGAGAGCAGATAAGATCAACAAAGATAACAGATCTAGGTAAAAGTAAGATTAAAACCAGTCAAAAGTTTAATTGATAATTATACTGGTTAGATGAATCTAAACAAGACAAGATTTGTTAATGGTAGCACAAGCATATTGACATGGAATATCCTCATGGTAAGATTCCACATGTTGTAAAGTAGATACCATTTTGCAGGTGATAACACCCTTTCATAAGAAAAAAACGGATATGAAAAAAATCTACCTAACACATTTTTTAATTTGTTATCTGCTAATCCCTTCTCCCAGCCCTTATGCACACACTTTTGCTAAAAAAAAACACCACAGGTTTCTTTAGATATAGCATTGTTTAGCTATCACCTGATATAAAGTTATGGTTGTGGAGTTTCCCCAAGTCAGCTTCTCCATAATTGGATTCTTTGCATAGGGAATAGTGATTCTCCATGCTGCATTGTGATTGAAAGAAATTGATGTCAAACATATAAGCTCAAGGGTGGTTCACCATTTAGGTAGGATTTTCTTGTCATAATCATATTTCCCAGTGGTAGATATAATTGCATTGAGAAGCCTTAGTTATAAATTGGTTATTGTTGTGTATCCATCTGGTGGCTTGAGTGGCATTTTAGATTAGGCCTGATGGGACAATACTTTTTTTTATTTTATTTTTTTATTTCTTTATTTTGTGTTTTTTTTGTTTGTTTTTTATTTCTTTATTTCGTATATATATACATGAACATTTATAATACTATTGATAGATAATATATATGATGGGACAATACTAATTAATTTTATATCAAAAAAGAACTGACAGATATATAATGGCAACTAAAATTGGAACTGTGAAATGTCATCGAACTATGGTATTTGACAATCATTTTTAACTCTTTTTTTTTCTTATATAAAAACTTAACATAATAGAAACATAATTATCTAGAAAAGTGGCAGGCAAATTAATATCTTTTTTATAAAAATATATAATTAATTTTAGAACTGGCAACAGAAAAGGCAAACACCAGACTAAAAATAATGGCACATTGATTTTACTTACAAAAGTGAATATTGCAAAAGGTCTCATGAATACATGTACATTGTTAGAATATTTCTTTGAAAGAGAATAATGGTAATCTAGGTTCATAGGAAAGTCAGCAAAAAAGTGTTAAAAATGAAATGTTCATAGGGTTTCAAATGTCTGACCAACATTAAGGTTTTTAAATCATCCAGGCCATTGAAAATAGGAATGAAGAAAAGGCTTGTATACAAGGATTACAAAAGATTTGTTTTAAGACATCTTTAAAATGCTATTTTTTTTCATGTTTCCGTAGAAGTGAAAACAAATCATTTGTGGAAATGACCTTTTATGAAAATAAATCCTTATAAAAAATGGTCTTAGATATCATGAGAATGAAGTATTTTGAATACTAGTTTGCTGCTTCTAGCTTTAGGACAGAAACATCTCTTGGTAGCAAAATATAATCGGTTAAAAAAATGCTTTTTCCTCTATATATGATTGTAGTAAGTAAAGCCATTCAGGTCGTTGCTTATCCCCGGTTTCTGTACCACAAGCCACTAAGAGCTTTCACTCCCACTGGACAGAATGCTAGTCTATCGCAGGTTACTTTCCCAGAATTTTCCTGGTACCCATTTATTGTTTCCTGGGTAAAGAAGGGAAATTAGGACGAGGTATCTTTACCAAGGACACAGACATGGGCAAGGTGGGGGATCGAACCCTGTACCTTCTTATCTCTAGGCGCATGCTTTGTCACTCAGCCATCATGCTCCATATATTATTGTAGATCTTAAATAATTGTATAGTTTTAGACTTTCAATGCCACATATTTTGAAGGCATTTTTTCTCATATAATTTTGGTAAAATGAGAATTCCTTTGCACCGCAGGTTCGGTTAGATATCTTTGAAGCAATCTTTCTGGTTTCCCTTTTCAAACAAGTTACAACCCTTTTGAAATCTCAGATATGATCCTGTCTAGGTATATAGAGATGATATCAAATACAATCCTCATTCTTTGGAGATTTTTTTGAAATATTCTATGCAAATTACACCCAAAAAAACCTCAATTTTCCAGAAGCCATCTTAAAAGCAAATGTATATATAGGCAGCTTAATCAGACTGAACAAATGTTAAGACATACATATACATTGTTGTCCTGTGTATACATAGATATGGAAGTCACATTCACTTAGACAAATTGTACCAGCAAATATTATATTATTTATTCAATAAAAAATTATCCTTCTGCTTTGTTTTTTCTTGCACAAGATTCCTAGGTCCTAAATGTCACGGGAACACATCCTGTTTACTTAGAAATATTTGGTTTTGCTTTCGACAAACAAAATAACCCAATAGATATTGATTTTGCTTTGAGGTTAATAGGGTGTGTAAGAGAAAATGAAAAAAATACTTGCATCTGGTGCCAAACACAGCAATTCACCTTTTTCACAAAGTAATGC
>JAVSBT010241862.1:0-12820 GCA_033118115.1 Pharyngocirrus eroticus | reverse complement strand
TGCAAAAAAACATTATTTCATTAGTGTTGCAATTTGTTCTAGGTAAGCCCCATTTATTTGCTACATTGACTGGACTACAATTAGAACAATCATTAAGACCCCAAAGTTACCATTCAAAAGAGGGACTTTAATTCGGACTCTATCAGTCCTCAAATAATTGTTTAAATCATATTTTTAATAAAATGATAATGGTCATTCCCATTTGATTACTTTTCATAAAAGTGTACACAATTAACCAAATGCTTTTCTCATGTGCTGCAAGTAATGTGTTATTGTCTATACATTTTACTGCTTTGCAACTAACAAGTTGAATATTTTCTATTCTAAAACATTGAGAAGAACTGAACAAAATTTACCTCTGACATTTCATGAGTCAGCAACAGTGGAAGAGTTATGGTCATGACGTCATATTTAAAGCAAGCTTTAATAATATTTCTGTACCCCAATATCACAGGATGTCTGGAAGATAAGTCTGATGATCTGATACTTTCATCTACTACCAAGTGGAAAACCGTATGGACTTCCAACAAATTGGAATGCTTGGATATGTAAAAATCCCCACATTGCATTTTCAAATTTTTGTCATCTCTCTGTTAAAATTAAATTGCTTTTATTAGTAGTTATTACTTGGTTGCTTATCAGTATTCTAATGAGGACAAGGCTACTTTGTCAAAATCTCAACCTTTATAGTCTGATCAACAAGGTTAGATTTTTTTTGTATTGATCTAAAATGTTAAAAATTATCCAACCTTGTTGGTCAGATTATAAATGGCTTGAATTATAAATAAAGTAACAAGTGTTGTTTGTGTCTTTGTTCTGTTATAATTCATGAGTAAGACTGCATTTTATTGGGAAAATTTGTCTTGTCAAAGTTTCAAAAATTCACTGCTTAATTATTTTGAGATATCAAATAAAATTATAAATAAAAAAATCCATTTTAGTTGCTAGAATTAAAAGTTCAATATTCAGAAAATTAAGAGGCAAATGTATTAGGGTCTAACTGCATTTACCTCAGATGAACTATGACTTCCAGTACTTTTGAGGCTAATTTTATCTCCATCATCCATTGAAACTTTTTGTTGCGATCGAAGTACATTTGCTTTAATAATTTCTTGTTCTATTCTTTCAAATTGTTGTTCCAGATCAGGAAAATGGAAGTCTGTAGATTGTTGACACACTTTGGCAAATTCTAGTAATAAGTAAAACAAAAATATAGATATCTTAAAGTAGGAAAGTTGTAAAATATGAAATCTATAGAGGAGTAAAACTGGTCATTGTAGTGAACTCAGAAGTAGAAGAGGGTTTATGTTTTATAGAGAACCTTGTCTGATCAAAAGTTTTTATTCTAAAACCTTCACTGCCCTCACCTGACCAGTTATTCTGTCCACATGGAATAAAACATGTATATCACTCATTATATGAACAAATACATAAAAGCTTCTTTTTCTTGTACATGTATATCATACTTTCTATCTTGCATGAATAAATCCTAGAGTACTGATAATATTTGACATGAACATTTTTTCTATGTTCATGTAAAATGCTATAATATTTTAGGACTTATTCATGCAAAAAAGAAAGTATAGATAAAGAGGAGAAAAGGACCGTTTTTAATTTTTGTGCATTTTTTCATGTAATGAGCTATACTATGTTTTTTGTCTCTCTTCCTTCTGTTGGAAAACAGAAAGAAGCACTTGCTAAAGATTGCTTACTGACCTCTTTTTATTCCTACATAAGTGTTGAGTCTGTTATCCACCAGTAATACCATTCCACACAGATTATTTGAATATAATGACATAGCTGTTTGTAATCTTTGAGGTTGTGGTATAATATTTCCACTGGAAAGAAATGAAACACATAAATGTCCATCCAATCAAAAGCATATTAAGTCAAATAAGTGCATACAATCCTCATTGTGAAACACTATCTAGAACATATTAATTAAATAATTGATTTTCTAGATTTAAATAAAAGCAGATAACACTACAGACTTCTTTAACCTAGCAAAACAAGTAAAGTGAACTTGCAATAGCTATACCACAGAAATTTTTCAAACTGTAATTATTGCCTTACTTTTTATCTAGTTACAACATTCAACTTGTTTGGAGTGAAATCCTTATTATTTTATCAAAATATACCAACTGGTTGCTGAGAAAATCAACTTTTTAATTCAGGGTTATTTTATGGAATCATATTGAATGCTAAGCTGTGCTGAGTTATGGACCATATTCGGGCTCAGGTTTTGCTTCATTCCTTGATATAAAAAAACTACTCAAAGCATATAGCTGAAACTTGGCACAATGATAGATTAATGTATGAGGAGTTGCCACTATATAACAAGTCTCTAAAAAATATTCAATTTACAAATCATTACAGCATACACACCTTTTGTTTATGACTCTGTGTTTACACAAATCCAAGACATCTGCACTTATAAGTCTCAAATTGTGCATTGTCTTTAATTGTGCCCCTAGGTGAATTGTAAAACTTTCTTCTATTCTATTAGTTTGAGAACCTTCTTCCCCTTCAAGTCCAATTGCATTGGATCTTGAAGATCTGGCCCTGCTCTGAAGTTGCTGACTAAAAAGGTAAAAAAAGAATGGTGCTTAAATCCAAAAAATATATTTCATTGAACATAATCTGCCTTCTTTATTTAGAATACAATGGTAGAAGCCCAAGCAATGGTATGAACTATGATAAAACTGTTCAAATTGATGTACTTGCCCAAAAAGAGCTTCCCGCTTTTCATGATTTTTTTCAGAGTTTTAAAAGTCTTATACATGTGGAAATATTGAATTATCATTAATGAAACATGGGCAAATTTGATGTTGTCTTACATGCAAGGATCCCAATAAAACCAAAGGATTAAGGTAGCGAAACTGGTACAAAGTGATTTTTTCCATTTTTTTCATATTTAATTATATGTCAGTTCACTATGTTTACCGAACCCTTATCCTAACCCTAACTCTAATTATGTAGCTAATTCAATGGGAAATTAGGTCAATAAGTTTTGATAATGATTGAATTCTCATTTCTTCCAAGAAGCCGTCTGCTTACCAGAAGTAACACAATCATTCAGAGCGGATTCAATGTATGGTAGTGCAAGAGTTTCAGAGAATAAATCATTAAGTTTACTTTGATGCATGATACTGGCAACTTCGCAAGTATTACAAAAGGTTAGAATATTCCATGTTTGATCGACTGACATCAATATTATATGTGAGACATGAATTTCATAGGTGTTTGTTTAGCACAAAACATAAAATAGTCGCCGATTTAATCGTACATTGAGTTTTGAAGGCTAAGCAATTTGGAGTGTGTTTTTGTCTTACAAATAGAATCAACTTTTGTCCTAGGTGAGGTGCATCTGGTCTGTTGTACGGAAATTGAAGAAGACACCCATGTCCCAAGATTTGTAATTTGTGTGTATATGTTTCCAGAAGTTATCGAGATATAGCTCGATGACTTTCTAAACAAAATTTGGCCATTTTTACCGATTTTGTAAAAATGGCTGATTTCTGGAGATTTCATCAGGGGAAAAGGGCTATAACTTTGTTTCTATTGGAAACATTGCAAATAATAAAAAAAAAAAAAAAAAGTACTTAGATTATATTTTGTGAGAATTATGTGATTTTTAGTTTTTTTGTATTTTTTAAAGTGAAAAATTATACTTATGACATTGTTTTGAGATTAATTCCTTAAGAAAAAAATTGTGGTTCTGAAAATATATCATTTGGATAGGATTTCGCCAATACTTTTGGGCTGCAAACTCAATAATGCGAAACTGTTTCGAGCCCTTAACTCAGTTTAAATATCAATGGCTTACAACATAATTATTCAAATTAAATGATCATAACTTAATATCATAATTAAATTCTCACTGCATGATACTTACACATAATCTGGTGTCTGTGCCTTGGCCTGT
The DNA here is from genome assembly GCA_033118115.1 of Pharyngocirrus eroticus. NCBI lineage: Eukaryota > Metazoa > Annelida > Polychaeta > Saccocirridae > Pharyngocirrus > Pharyngocirrus eroticus. The sequence continues at coordinate 8,895 of JAVSBT010241862.1, read as the reverse complement.
GTGTCTTCATGAACTGTCATAACCCAATTTCTGTATTCTCTTTTTTGTGTCTCTTGTAGATTACTAAGTTCACTTGCCCATTTGCTTTCAATAAGCTGAATGATATGTCAAAATACAACATAAGTGTTACTTTGCCTTCATCTGAATGATCATGAATAAACTGAAATAACTTTTAAGTTTTAGTTTTGTGGAAAAAATATATCCAATTATTAGTATTATGAACGCTTACTCAATAAACATTCAAACCCCATATGAATATTTGGTGAAATGTTGTCAGAATAGTAAAGACAATTACTTGTGTATTTTCAAAATGTCTCTGGGCTAATAGGTTAACATCCTCTGTTGAATAACTTTTTCCCACTTTTAGTACAGCATTTTCCATTTCATGACTCTGTCTACAATTCGAAATATACACAAGGATTATGAAAAGTCTTTAATGGCAGGACACATAAAATTACCATCAATCAAACAAAAAAAACAATTTCTTGTCAACATTTTAATCATATTGCAATTTGGTTTTTAAATTGCCATTGTTAATGAAATTTTATTGTAAATTTTGGTTTTTATCCAATTTTTGAGAAATAAAGATATTATCATTTTGAGTTTTTGTATTCTGCCTTGAATGACATCGTTTAAAAAAAATACATAAACCACATTTAGAATTAGGGATATTCAACAAATGGAACATTGAGGATTTCAAGGTCTTGGACCTACTTTTTGTCAGTATGTACAACATCCTTGTCTCGTTGATCAATAACCTGCGCCACATCTAGTGCATAAGTATGTTCTAGATTCAGAAGAGTGTCAAGAGCTGGTGAGTGAATTAGGGCATGGTATACCTCTGAAAACACAGACTCATTTGTCACATTTTCTGGCTTTGTACATTCAATAACCTCCTGCAAAACAAAATTAACAATACCTTTATAATTAATTCTTATAACTACAGGTATGAATTGGAAGTCCTTGTGCATGCAACATCTTCACTTTCTGGAGCACAAAAATATTAAGCATAATAAGTTATAATAAATAAATGTTAGAGAAATTTTACAGCACCTACATACAGGTTTTGCTCTTAAAAGGCACTTTTACAAGCAAATTAGTCTATTGCAGGTTATTTTCTGTATTCTTTATAACTTAGTTTATCACTAACTCTCTTTCATCAGTGCCCTGTCTTTCTTTTGTGATGTTATACACTTTCATATTCATAATGCAACTAGGGGGTCAACATTATGGAAGTTTTTGCAATGTCCCAGGTGGACCTGTTTAAAATAATTCTACATGTCCATGTTTAAAATACACTATACTGTATCTTGAATCCACTATCCCAGCCTATCTCCATTATGGACATTTCCTTATACCTGAGACAGTAAGAGAACAAAAAGTAAGATAGATACCTCACTGAAAGTCTGTGTCCATTCTTCTACTAATTTATTGATGTCAACATCTCCATTTCTTAATCTATCTACTGCTTCTTCTGCATTTTCATCTTGTAGATTTGTTGTTTCTTCACTAACAAATTCTTCTAATTGTTCATGAAGAGCTGGAAGTAATGTTTCATTTTTTCAACAAATCAAAACATATTTCTTTGATTTGACCTTCTGTTAAGCTGTTATTAACAAAAATAAAACTGAAAGCCATATAATGGTCACAATCCTAAACAATACTTTCTTTTAGTGCATGTGGAAGGGCTGAAAATCTATATAAGTTTAGCAACATTTGGTTCCATTAATATAGTTGGATGGGAGTATCTCTGCAATCGTCAGGTGCTGTAGTTCGCATGAACATTTCTCCCTAATCCAGATCTACACACAGGTCTTAGAAATGCTGTATTAAATTTAACTGGGGGCCATTAGAGGTATACATGTAGTCAATAAGTTTATGCGCTGTGTAAGCATGAGCCTTTATGAGGAGTGGGGACCAGACAGGACATTTATACAAAATATGTCCATATTGAAAATGAAAGAAAATACTTTCTTGGTCCAAAGATCCATAATATGATTGCATAAATTATTCCCTTTCATACTATACTACTGTATTTGAATTTGATATCTCTTACCATGTTCTACATAGCATGGGAGATTGTGTTCCTTGATCAGTCTTCCCTCCAAATCCTCTACTGTTTGTGAAAGTGGTATTGTGACAGGAACTGTCAATTTTGAAAGAATACCTTTGCTTCCAAAGGTGAAAGAAAATTCTCTCTCCCTCGTCATTGGCATAGCTTAACGTAATTATAGATTTAGGATAACATTCCTATACAATGTGGCTTAAACTGTGTCTCACTGTCTCAGGATCCAATACAATTCTGTCCATTCCTTGGATTAGATCTTTTATCATTGTGATCAAAAATCTTTAAAGTTTGTCTTGACTGGTGCAAGGTTCATTCAATTAAATGAGTTGTATTTAATGTAATTCAGTTCTGCAGAATAACCTTGAGGGTAAAAGACAATGTATAATTATCAGTTATACTATCAAAATCATAATAAGTCTTATATATTTAGGAGACAATGTCATATGGGGTTTTCCTTACCAAAACATCGCCCCTTTAGTTTATTATCTGATTTCTGTAGTCTGCTTTTTCCTGTTACGCCCTCTACCGACAAGAGGAATTATGGGAAATCAAAATTAGGTCAAAGTAGAAAATGGCTCACGAAAGTCGGTCAACCACACGGCTTGAGGAAAACAATCATGGTAAGCTGATAAAAACATTTATTTGTTCGTGTAAAGACTGATTTATTTGAGTTATCAGTCATTTTTTAAATTTTTATATCATTAACTTATAAAATGTCATTCCAGATTTTACTGTTCTCATTTGTAATGTTTGACGTTTGTCTCTACACACATATTTGGTTGGCATTGTCTGGAAATAGGTCATCTCGTCCTAATATGAAAATATCCAGAATATAAACAAACGAGGAAATTGTTTCTATCATTATTGAAGAAAAATCATAGGGGTATATATTTCTACCAATGTAAAAGGCCATATCCACATGAAAACGTGTTGTTGTATATTTCTTCGACCATCAAGGACATGTCTTATAGACGCATGATTAAAACACGTCAAGTCTGAACAGAACTAGGTCAACATTTAAAATCATAAACAAACCCTTGAAGCTAAAGAAAAAAAATCTACATCATTTGTTCCTTGTAAAAGAGTGCTGACATTCACATTTTCATTATTTATTCTCACTTATCATGTTACGATGAGAAGAAATAGGAAAATGATATGTGTACATGTTCTTGTCAGGTTAGAATACATCTCATGAATATGTAATTAAGTAAAAAAATGGTATTTTGTGATTGGCTCTTTGTATTTTGTAGCAACATATTGGGTTGGTATGGACTTTACAGTGAAGAAACTGTTCATGGGTGTTCCTAGAATAATGGCACTGAAATGGTTCATTCAAAATGTTTCATATTGATAATTTCACATAAACTGGTTTTGCTAATTGAATGACAAATATTCATTTTTACCTTTTATGTTTTCTTAGTTCAACAAAAAAATCCTGAGTGCAATATTTCAAATTTAACAAATTTATCATCAGTGTATTAACCTATATTGCAATCGACAGAAAAATCTGTCGACCAACAGTTAGTTCAACAATTTTAGAAGAAAATCCATGAAATTGTTTATCAAAGTCAAGTCTGTGTCAATTAATTTTTATGCATTTAATTTTTTTTTGTACATGTGTAAAAGGATGTGAAATAAAGGGAAATGAGATCTCAATTGAATAGTACATATTTTTTTGCATTTTCTCAAATCTAGATGAAGTTTCAGGTAATGAAAATGGGGTTGAAGTAGAAGAAGTCAGTATTCAGATGGTTCCCAGTGAAATGGTTCAAGTGGAAGAACTTGATTCAAACTCTCTCAATGTGAATAAAATGCTCTCACACAAAGTGGTTTCAGAAGAACAACAAGTCCCAGAAGCAGATAGAACATATACAGTGGAACAAACTGAGGATGGTTTTGTAATTGAGGAAGCTGATGTTACAGTACCATCTTCTCCATCAGTCAAACCTGTCAGTAAATCTGCATCTGGATTACCTATCCCACGCACTGTTGTCCAAGAAAGGCTGCTACCAATGAACAGCCCTAGTGCTGCCATGTCTCATCCACAGGTAGCCATGTTAGTGGCAGGACCAACAACAGTCAATAACCATGGGCACGCTACACAGGTAAGAACACTTACATTGTCATGAATTCTGAGATTAGAATAAAGACATATTTTCAACACTGTGATCCTTTTTGTATTCCGTTTGAAAGTGCACCAACAGGCTTTTGTATCTAGAATACTATATTTTACATAATAGTAAATTTTGCTATTTTTTTTCAATGGGGGGTAGGATCTTGCTGGCCTCAATGACAAATTAAATTAATTGAAAAAGTCCATCCCTAATTCCTTGGGTTTTTTTCTATAATACAAAGTGTTGGAATATGATAACAATTTTTTTCCCTATCAATGAGGGTATTGCTGCAATAGTTTCGCCACCTAGTGGCCTACTTTCCACAAGGGTTCTTTTGTGAAGACATACTCTACAACTTCATTAGCTACGTTTGTAAAACAAGGAAGAAAAATGATAGTAAATGTGGTTAAATTATGGGGGGAAAATGCAGAATGGACCTTTTAAAAGATGAAGCAATAATTATGAATATGGAATGTAAGAAACTTTCTGATCATACAGACGCTTGTATTATAACGATAATAAGTGAATTTGATTTGTCTGATAACAAAGCTTTAACTGTAATAAAAATGTTGATTAGACTTTTATAAATGTTGATCTATGTTAGTATCTAGTTTGACATCGAAGGATTAAACATTACTCAACAGCGTTTTGTGAGATATAGATCATTCTATAAATAGATGTCTTCAATATGACGCATAGCTTAACTATACATAATACAGCGGTAATTTATTTATTATAAGCAGGCTTTATAATTAGTATCAAGTAATATTTCACATTCTCTTATTGATAAACATATATTTCAAGTGAAAATTATGAATATGTTATTAATCTATGATTGGCCAACTTCCGGCTATACCCTCATTGAATTAATAAATTGTGAATATTTTTGGTCATGTTTAAATAGTGTATTTGTACAGCTGAAAAATAATAAGTACTTTTTACATTTCTTTTCCTAAAACAAACAAACAAAGAATATTGTAACACACAGCACAGGTGTTGGTCACATCCAGATTCCAACAGCACCAAAGGGTGTTCCTAGTGATGCTACTTCGTCATTGGTACCAAGATGTTTGGTCTGTGGGGATAAATCTTCTGGGGTTCATTATGGAGTTTTGGCATGTGAAGGCTGCAAGGTAAGGATGCAGCTTTTCTTTCTTGTCATTCTTTAATTCAAAAGCATCGGTAGAATACCAAGCAGTGTTTGTATAATTTCAAAATAGATAGAGAAATAAATACACCATCATTCTCATTTGATGTATTGCTATTATTGTAAACAAATATTCTAAGATCTGATTTTCACTCCCAATTCCCATTCTACCATGAAAGATTTTTTTTTCTCTTTTATCACCCTAGGGGTTCTTTAGGAGAGCTTTACAGGACATTGGGGATCCTACAAAAAAGAAATGCTATTACAATAAAAACTGTGAAATCACAGTTGCAACAAGAAATAGGTGTCAGTATTGCAGACTACACAAATGTGTAGCTCTTGGAATGTCACGTTCAGGTAAGTACTGTGTAACTGTTACTGAAGATACACTTTGATTTGTGACCCAGACTACAAGTTACCACTCATTATTATTATGTAGTTACATCTGCTTGTTTTTGAACATGTCTTTATCATCCTGTAATTGGATAGTTTGCCTTGTATGTAATGTAAATTAAATTCTTAATCTTCATATGCCCAATATAAAGCTTAATTCATAACACTAAAAATCAGCTGTTATCTTACTACATATACAAAACCTATCTGGATTTTGGTACATCTTTTAAAGGATTAACGTTACATGTTGAAATCCAAATGTCTCTTTTTTGTAGCTGCAAAGTTAGGCAGAAGGTCAAGAAAAATGAGAGAAATGATAACAGAGGCTACGAGAACTATAGAAGATTCTCAAACAGCACAAGCATTGCATGGATTACTTAGTTTAAAATCAGATGCAAATATACCTAGTAATTTTCCTGCTCTGCTCAAAGCGGTTGGAGAACAAATAGCACCAGGTCAACATCTTTCATTAGACAAGGGACTTGAAGGTCACAATGGGAATAAAGTACAAATCTTGAGGTCAGCAGATGGCAGCCGCATTGAAGTAACAGAAGTACCACCTTCAGTTCACACAGTTGTTGTGGCAGAAGATCGCAATACTGGTGGAAAAAAATCCCAAGATAAGGCTCCACATGATACTGTATTTGAAATCTTAAAAAACATGCAGTCACAAGTCAAAACTGTCAATGCACAACTCTCAGACACTCCCGCCACAACTGAATCAAAACTCCCATTTGGTACAAAATTTGTCACTAGTTCACCTGCCCACTTCAAACCTACTCAGCACAAAAACATTTTACCCGCTTCAACAGTTAATGTCTCAAATCAGTCCCGAGTCCTAGTCACTACTTTACCAGCATCCATGGCAGCAGTACAGGTCCCAAATGCGAAATTCCAAGGGCAAGTTTTATCCCAATTAATCCAGACAACCACACAAAATACACCATTAATACAATGTAGACCTTCACAATTGACGCCAACCTCACAGGGCTATACCCTCTCAACAGCTCCAACTATGGTAACACAGCCTATATACATTCAGAGTAAAACTGTTGGCGGCACAACACAGAATATTCCTCTTCAACTGATTGCACCTGGCCAGAATATTCCACAACAGACTCAAATTGTGCAGGCTGATAAAGGTCAGGAACAACTTATCCTATCTCCTATTCAGTTACCAAGTCCCCAGTTTCTTGTACAGCAACAACCTCTTCTAGTTGGAGCAAACCTTGCCACAATTCCTACAGCAGCTAGCAATATAGAAACTGTTAGTAAACAGGGAGAACCAAATGCAAGTAGGAGTCCACTAAAGAAACGTCCATATATCTTCCCAACTGTGAGTAGTGATACTTCAGCAATGGAAAAAAGAAAAAAACTTGAAAGTTTTGAAATCAAAGAAAGTTTCAAAGTCAAAGAAACAGATGTAAAAAGTGATGCAACGGCAGAACAGAATAATGAATTTAGAGAGCTTGTTAAACCTATACTAGCAAGCAATACAGATTCTACAACGAAAAATGGTAACCTAGCTGATGTTATATTGGCTGCCTATGAAAACACCTTCAAAGAAATGCAAGAACAAGCAGTACATCTAAAACAAACTGAGAACACAAGAAATTGCAATGACCCCAAGAACAGAGTCATCTGTGTCATAGAAAAGGTCATGTCTCAAACAGATGCTTTCGTTCAAGATCAAAATTCAGTATGTATACACTTTTCTGGTTTTTAGTGTTAAACACCCATGGAATATACTTTCCCTGACACAGTTGATTGTCACTTAATGTTCACATAAAATAGTTCATTAGAGGTGTAATCTTTTCCCCACAGCATTAAAATCTATTCTGTCGAATTATCAATTTATATTAAGATTATATTGATATGGAGAACAATGGAAAATCTTTTTTTTAAAATAGTCATAATTCTTTTCCTCCACATGTACTGTATATTTACATTTCTAGTTCAATGATAGTACAGATTATATTTTGATTTAAGAAATGACCCTGTCTAAAATCTAAATCTTTATTTAATTTTTAAAGATGTTGAAAAAGAGGACTAATTGTGTACAAAAAAATCAGAAGACTGTGCATCTTATTAAACAAGAAATTCTACTTCAATTTAAATTTTAAAAAACTCAATTGTTTCAATTTTGTGTTTTTGGCAGGAATCCCAACCATACAACAATGAATCTTCAGATATGAGTTGGAGACGATTCAAAACCAGATTCAATGAAGTTGTTAGAAGTGTGATCAACTTTTCAAAGAATATTCCAGGATTTGAGAATTTTGATATGGATGATCAATTCACTCTGATCAAAGGAGGTTGCTTTGAGGTAGATAACTTACTATATAAGAACATTGTGGACCTTGATAATGATCAGAACAATTTTAGTTTAAAAAGTTGAGTTTGGTAGCAATTATTAAAATGATTTATTGAAATAATATAGAGTATTACAATATGTCTAGGTCTCTTTCCATTTTTAAAAATATACTTTCATGGTTATAGTTACCTTTTGTTAAATGTTATTTAGTGTAAAATTGCATTGATGGTTTTCAAATAAATTAATGTGTTCATGCTAGTGAATCAATATTCTTTTATGAGTGTGTCAGGTACATGAATTTTTTGTTCATTTTTTCAGGTTGCTTGTGTTGTACATTCACTGTACATAGATGGCGACACAAACACCATTTACTTGACCAATACCAGTGGCTCTTCTATCAGTAGAGATGAACTGAAAGCTAGTTTTATACTGGGAGAGCATTTTATAGAACTCATGTTCAACTTCTCCACCAGATTCAATTCTTTCAAGCTTACTAAAGGAGAAATAGCTCTCTTTAGTGCATTAATCTTAGTCACACCAGGTAAGACCCATTATTCGCTTTAGAAGCTAGTTTCAGATGTGACATCCCCTTCTGACAATCTAAATATGACAAAAAAATGACAAAAAATGTGCCATAGCCAAATTCAAAGATGTTTTATGAAGATTTTTTTGATTTTTTAACAAATACAGGTTTATATCAAGTTTGTTACATTGCAAATCAATGAGGGTATCGCCGTTCAAAATCGTCATCCGGGCATAATTTTTACAAGTGGCACGCTCACCCTCGAGTTTTGTTTTGACCCCCGTTTGCTTATTTGATACATTAGGAAGTCAAAACAAGAATCATTATGCATTATTA
>JAVSBT010241751.1:0-12821 GCA_033118115.1 Pharyngocirrus eroticus | reverse complement strand
CCCCCCCCCCCCCCCCCCCCCCCCCCCCCCCCCCCCCCCCCCCCCCCCCCCCCCCCCCCCCCCCCCCCCCCCCGGCAAGACAAATGCTGGCAAACATGACTTCCAGGCTTTTGGAATCAGAAGCAGTTATAAATAAAACCATGCAGAAAGACCTGGGGTGGGAAATAGTATTATTTTGTCAATTGGTCCTGGATTGCAAATTAACCTTTAAAACTATTACCGATATGGCGTAGAAAGAGTTACACAGAAATATATTTTCACTGCTTAATAGTTCCATTTTTATTTGATTGTGTAGCTATATATGTTGTGGTGAATTAATGCTTGAATAAAACACATGCACAATCTCTATCTTTGGAAATAAGCCTATTCGTTATCTCGAGTGCGCATAACCAAGGGAGATTAATCAGGGGTGCCATTTGAATGTGCAAATACCCCATTGTCCTTACTAAATATATACAGGCACCAATCCTGGCACAGACGCGAACACATCTTGAGCGCCCACCTTTTTATAAAGCATTGCACATTCAGCTCATTGACTAAAAATTTACTAACAGCATTGAGAGGGCTGCCCAAGAAGTAAGAATGGCATTAATGAAAAATAACAAATAAATACTTCTAATGAAGTCGTTCTACAAGAGGATAGATTGGGCACTTCAGCGATATAGCATTTAAGATTAATTTTAAATGCATACTTTTTGTTCATGAGTTATCCTAAGGGTTGCATATAATTAATTTTTATCCTCCTCAGCCATATGTGTTTGCAAGTGCCCAGTTTGGGTGTATGAAAAAGCAAAATATCTCAGTAGTTGCTAAGGCAATTATGAAGCCTCCAGAATGAATAAATTGTTAATTTAGAATAATAATGGAAAGTTTCTCTGATGTATTAGTAACACATCCACCAATTCTCAATTGTTTAAACATTTTAGTCACCCTAAGCCTTGGAGAGTCTCAAATGAATTGAATTGCTACAAGAGGTTAAAATTTAAGCTTTGAATAAACCATGTTACAGATTCTCTGTCTCCCTACTTAATTTTCATCTATAAAATTAATACGATCTGCTTCTCCAAAATTCAAGGAAAGTCTCTAAGACATTAATTTTCTAATCCTTGTCTCGACGTATCAACTAAGATGACAGCCCCATCTTATCACCCTCTTACATCCTTGACCTTGTTAGCTCAAAGCAATGAGAACAAAAAGATAACACTAATTTTCTGATCTTTTACAGACTGGCAGTGGAATCATGTGATTTATGGGCAGATAGTACAACTCAACAAGTAGATTTAGCTTTTAATATATTTTTCATGATATACTTCTTTATAAGGGTAAGTGAAATTTATTTAATTACATCTATACATATTGAGGGGATGTCATGGTTATAAAAATGTTTTTTGAAAAATATAGAAATGTTCAAAAAGGTCAATCTAGTTCTATTTATAGTGTTATTACAAACTTCCTGCTGCCTGTTTGATTTATCATGATAATTAATATGCAATTCATTGAATGAAACCAGACAATGGCATTGCGACAGTCATTTGGCCTCATTCTGGTAATGGAGTACCGTCGTTTTGTATGGCAAATGTCTCTGTTTATACTCTGAAGTCAAATCAAACATAGATAATGGATTTGATCAGCAAAATCACTGCTATTTAATTTACTAACAACAAAAGATTTCCCACTGCAGTACAATAGAGCAGTATGACCTCAGGCTTACCCCCCTCCTTAATTAAATCTACTGGATAATCAGCCTTGGAGGTGAGGTGTCTTGAAGATGTTTGAAGTAGTTAGGCTCATTGATTTTGCTTGAACAAAAATTGGCTTATTGATTGAATCATGAAAAATGTTCATGATAGCAAATAGCTGATGGTCATTACATGCTAGTATTTGACAACATGAACATTTTCACAATAAATTGCTTGATGAACAACTTGTTTGGTTCTGATTTAAAGGAATTCCCTCAAAACGATTTGCTATAATTAATTATTATGAAGTGTTTACAAGATGCTGGCCATTGTTAGATGCACTTTTGGAATCAATTCAAAATATTCTTTTACAACATGGATGTAAAGGAAGTTCTCGAATGGGTTCCAAAACTGTGTCTAATCACTGCCAATGAAGACTTTGAAGCTGGCTGGGTTTCACCACAATATTTGCAATGTAAATAAAGTAGATCTAATCTTATCAGAGGATTCTATGAAACTTGAAAGTAACCTGCAATGGAGAGGGGTGGGGGGTGGGTGGCATGAAAGCTATCAGGTGGGTGGCGTGAAAGCTATCAGTCCCTTGTCCTACAGAAATTAGAGATAAGCACTGGCCTGATGGGCCTATTTGTAAAGTCTCATAAACAATCAAATACAAAAGAATGTTTTTTACTCAATATTCCCCTTTGTATGTGACATCTCCTATACATACAATATAAAATATAGTAAAGGGAAGATACTTATATTATACAATAGTGAGGATGAGTAGTATTACTGAGGCTATTTTAAGTTTTATTGGTCAATAACATACCTTATGAACACCCAGTGAAAAATCTAATGGCATTGTCAGGTGGGTTTTTTATTCAATATTTTCCTTGGGGATTCAACATGGAGACCATAAGTCCACACACCCATAGGGGAGATAAAAAGCAATTTGAATTGATACAACATTATCTCATTTCAAGAAGTGTTGCTCTACAAAATTGGAGTAAAGACTGGGAGTACTTGCTAGGTTGACTATGTGACAGCTCTAGAAAATGAAATGACACTATGCAGTAAGATGCATTGCCACTTCTATTATATCAAACCATGCTATTGCTGATATCAATCTGCCCTTCTTTTCTTAAATAGCAGTGCATGATAAATACATCAACATTGTAGGAAAAGACACTTCAAATTCTCTGCTTGAAATATTGGTCTCTTTGTCCAGAAATATGAAAACCAGTACATTAGGCCAATAAAGTATGTATCCCATTTAAGGAAAATTTGAAAAAATGATACAGGGATGCAGTATACCAGTACCAGTACCAGCTGACAATTTGACATTATTCATTAAGAAGTAAAAAAGCTATTCCAATTTTTGCCTAAAGATGTTTTAGTTAATGAAAATTTACAAGTAAATAAAAGAAATGAGCCTATTCGGAGTGGCATTTTTAATTCATGATGCGTTATATATTTCATGTTTTTTTTGTTTTTTTTAAGGGAGTTAGATTGGTATGGTTAACTTTCCTTGAACAACCACAAGTTTTTCAATACCTTTACTGAGTATGTAACAAAGTTGTATGTCTTTGTAATGTTTTTATCAAAGAATAAAATGGTTTGAAATAAAACATTTGTGTATGGGAATCAGAACCCTTTTTTTGGCCTGATGGGTAACATTTTGCAATATATTTGTGCAATGAATATGTTTATTATCATTAGGATAACTGAGCTTGTAAAATAAGCTGTACTAGTACTACTGATGCAATGAATTCATTTCTTTGAATAGTATTTTCAGTGGTAAGACATTAAATAGCTTGCCTTCTATTTAAGCAATTAGCAAGAACACAAATACCAGTAAGGATAAGAAAAGAAATAAACAGACAAGTACTCATACCCAATACGATGGCCAGGTGTTATTGTATCAAATGCACCTAACAAAGTGACATGCACTATCAAAAGAGCATTTATCAAAATATTCTCTACCTACACTCAGTATATTTCGCTGAGCAGTGAATTTGAAAACTAGTCTGAAAATTCCATTTTGTTTATAGTTATTTGAAATATAAGCGCCCTCCTTGAATAAGCGCCAGTAGGGCAGTATTTTCTGTCATTGCTGCCAAACACTGCCCACAATGTGTAGAACCCTGATAGTCGCACGCCCACAAGATCTTGTGGCAAAATACTATAATCATAGTCAAGGGGGTTGTAAGATATTAGTGTAGAGATGTTGGAAGGGAATCTCAATGTCTTGGCTTAGAGGCTCAAAAGCTAAAAGATGATGTGCATTCTTTGATTAGCGGAGACAGCTTGAGTAATTATTGCTTCTTAGTTCTCCCATCACTGCTGTTACAAGACTATCTTCAAAGCAATCAATATCAATCATTTCAGGAGACCTTGTTACTTGTGTTTTTTATAGTTGCATTTCTCACAATCAAGCTGCATAGAAACCCTTTGTTACAAAGAAGGTTTTTTGTCTTCTTGAAATTTAACTTAAATGTCATTCTGTGAAGTTCCATTGTAATGATATAGCTGAGGGCATTATGTTTGTACAGACAGTTAGTAAGAAGAGAAAATATCATAAATTCATACTATAAGCAAATTATTCTAAATTCTTGAGCGTTAATTTTTCTACTTTTACAATGAGAAGACTTGAAGCTATTTCTAATCTCTGAGTTCAAGCAGAAATGACTACTATTTGAATCCAAGTGAATGTGGGCACTAAAAGCCAAATTGGGTATTTGTTCAACAATCCAGTACTTGATATCGCATATCGATGGTCATTGACTTAACTCAAAGGGTACAAGGGAAACATTTTAGTGCTAAAAATAACTGGAGAAAGTAAGACTGTAAGAATTTTTTTTCAATCCATTGATACCTCATGTAATTCCCTTCAGTTCATTTGTAAGTGTTATTTTTTCAAATCTCAAAATAGCTTTGTAGGTCTGGAATAGTTGGCAATGGTACAATAGCTTCTCCTTGCAGCGGGTGAACCTTTAGAGAAATTGAAATGCCCTGTAAAAAATAATCTAAGATACAAATTGAAAGGAGGATATTATTTCCGTCAATGAATTTTGTGGGAATCCTAGATTTTTATTGACACTGTTGCATTAAATCTGACAAAACAGCATTGTGAAATGTAATGAAATCAATAAAATGCATCAGCTCCTTGGAATTGGATGGTAATCCTCTATTTTTGGCAATTCGCATTAACTAACTTTGCTGCTGGCTATTTGCTGTGGAGATACTATAATTTTGAAAAGAAATTTTGGTGTATTCATTGATGATAGGATCTTGTTTTTTGGGATCAGATTTTAATGTTTGTAGAGCTAATAGATGACTTGCTTTGCAATAAAGCAAATAAAATCGTTTGAAAATACCATGGTTACAAAAGGACAAAAAATGATTTCTTGGCTGTAGGGACTAGTCATTACAAAACTCTTAACTTGTAATTTGATCAAACAGGTAGCCTCAGAGGTATTTTTCATAAAATGTAAGTCAAAGCAACATTTTCATTGAAGTTTTCTTATCTGGAATAACACAACCTTTAACATGGCTTCTAGTCAATTTTATTTCTCAAAGAAAATAAAAAGTGAAAGTTTTGTCTGTGAAGAAATGTATTCATGACTTCCGAGATTAACCTTTGTACATTTGCTGACGTTTTTACCCACTTTCATCACATCTACAGCACTGTGGAATTGCATCAGGTAAAAAGGAGGTTTTCAAACAGGCTAGACTATTCGTTCATTTAATTTCCTTCCCACAATTGGCAAATTGTTAACAACTGATCAGCAGCAGCTCTGCTAAAGCTTAATCATCAGGAAGTTGAATGCAGCAGTTACAACCTAAAGTATATATATATGTATGAATATGTCATAACATGTTTATTTTCTAGATTAATTCAATAGATCTATCAACCATTTTTCCATAATATGTATGTTGGTATATTGATATAGTTTTTGATATAAATGTTAACACATTTTTGCCCCTTAGCCCTTAGTATTATGATAAGATTACTTTTATATAAGTGCAGATGTCAGAAATAGGTTAGAAGTAGGCAAAGAAAACCCCTGTTGAAATTGATTGTCCATGTTATTTTAGTTGTAAAATCAAAGACATTTTCAAGCTAATCACACATATTTGATAGTACTCTGTTGGTTTAAAAAACTATGACAAGGTCATGGGAAGCTGCTTAGCTACCCATGAAATAAGAAATAACCTGTAGCATTGGATGGGATTTGAAAAGCCTGCTAAAACAAGGTATATGTAGAAAAAAGAAAATGAAGGTGCAACGTTCTCAGCTCAAGGCAAAATAACTCAACTTGGGTGTCAGCCAAGCTCCAAACTTACTACCTTACATATGAACGAACAAGAAAAGGGTGGGTTAAATAGATTGCTAGCATATATGATACCTGACTTGGAGGGAAACTTCCTAATATTCCAGTCTAAGGTCATTCTGTTGTTCCTGCCTACTATGCAGATAATACTAGATCATCTAAATTGTGAAAAGAGGCATCAATGTATACATGATTGGTTTGCAGTTATCTCCTGTATAAAATATCAAGGTGCTTATCCTTGGTATAGCAGACTTATCAAGCTGATACATTTTATGCAGCACAACAACAAAAAAGCTTTTCATTGAAACATAATGACATTGAATGTTCAGGTTTTATATTTGAAATTTCTAGGGCGGCGAACATTGATTGTGTATCATATGAAATAGGGCTTAGATGTCTTCAAATATAGCATACATATGGGCTCTTTTAAAACAATTCATACTTTTTTATGATTGTAAAATGCCTTTTGTGCTATATTAAAAGTGGTGTACAGGACTGCATGGAATTAAAGTCAAAAGATTTCAGCCTTTTTTTTACATTTTTATTTTGTGTCTTCATATTGAGCTATGCTGTTTATGCCAAGAAAATGTATAGTACACTATAAGATGCTAGTAATTTACAAACAACGCTCAACCAAAATCTCATAGATCTATGAAATTTGCTTAGATTAGTCTGTTTTCTCAAAAAAAGCAATTGAAGGTTATTTTACAAATCAAAATATATGGCACAGCTGTAGAAATACAGTATAAAGGGGAGGGGAGGGGGAACGAAAGAGTCTGTAACATTCAAGTACAAGGAACCTGATTACTTGTCTTGACCATGCAATTTCATGGAATACAAACTAGAAACTGATTTAAAGGCACAGACACTGTTTACATCTGCATCCAAAGAAATAAACCCAAGATAAAAAAGTAAGATATTTATCTAATGTTGCATTCACCTTACATTACCTTGCCAAGTATTGAGCGGAATATCAAACATTTTTGCTACATTTTTGAAAGGTTTCTTTTGAGCAATGGTTTACAATTTTAGAATGTTTTGATAAAATGCTAGATCTTTGATGAATGTATTGTAACCAAATGATTTACAGTTCAGGTGTGATGCCTGATAATCAGATAGAAATGGAAGCATGTGCCAAGGCCGTGAATACATAAGTCGAAAGGTGCTCTTACATTCTTTTTTTGACAGGTATTTCAGTATAATGAGTATTAAAGTTCAAACAGTGAAGAAGGAGTGTATATAGACTTTAGTTTAGCTGTAATTTTAAAACCCTTTTAATGAAGCTACTCGACAATTATTGTTCTATTGGTAGATAGCCTAATTAGTTTAACTGGTGTAATTATTGTTCAGAAGTAAATCAAAATGGATGACCACAATGGAGCTTATGGTTCACCAAAAGCAGCTGCAAAGTAGGTTAAACTATGAGAGATAAGGTCAAGGTCAGATGTCAGTAGCACCATTGACATTTGGTGTTGTCAGTGCATGAACCTTGGCTACAGTAACCTGTGGGCTACTGATGCATTTGCATTTGAATAAGCAATATTCCTTGGTCCTTGTGACCTAAAATTGAGAACATTAGCATTGTAACTGTTGAATAAATGTGAAAGACTATATATATTTGAATAATAATCAACAAGTTAAGGGGAAAATGTAGAGAATTAAATTTGGGTGTAAACATTGGTCTTGAAAAGTGTGTGCCTATGGGTCCATATCAGGCCCCTGTATACTCCTAGGAAAAATTGCTAGATGTGTCAAAGTTCTGGCTTATGGGTTTTTTCTTTGTACGAAGAAAAAAACCTCAAATCTTTTTATGATATTTTTTGGATTTGTGATAGTTTGTTATTAATATTACTATACACTTAGGTAGTGAAATCATGAAAGAAGAATATACATACATACTGCATTCAGAGTAAAGAAATATTTGAAAATGTCAACATCTGTAACACATTGGCATTATATATAAAAAAAGGTTTTTGATTTTTCACTGAGAACTAACTTGTTTGATTGAAATACACCAGGTGTATGGATTTATGTTAACTCTAGGTGCAAAAATTCTTTTTCGTAGAAGATAGATTAGAAAAGGTTTTGCTAATCAATTAGATCTAGGGTCTCTGGCAAGGTGGTAAAGGTATATCTATTGTAGTTAATGATGATATTTTTGTTTTATGGCTTTTGTAGTAATATGTTTTCATTGAATATCAATCCAAAGCCAGTGTAGAGCTCTTCATATCACTTAAAAGAGTACTTGTCATCTATCAGTAAAAAGTAGCTGTGTTAGAGGTGGTGACCACAATAAAAATAAGATGTTGACTTCTATTTGCTATCCTGAGTCAATATCATTTACTAAACAAAACAAATTCCTATATTCTGAAGGGAACGAAAGAGTCTATAATTAATGCCACTGTACAAATTTTGACTGGAATTTGAATAAAGTTGGTGAGATCAGAAATTTTGAGCAAAATATTGTTTACAAGTCAATAGATTAAAATATTCTATGATTTAGCAGTGTGTTTGGACCATAGGCATGATGGAAGTCTCCCTCAAAACTAGTATCCTCTGTCAGGAGCAAAATCAATAAGGCTTACTTTAGTAATTTGCCTGCATTGACATCATTATAAACTAGATATCAGTACATACAACTGTTTGTTGGCTTTGTGTTGAAAGGGTCATTTCTCAGATGATTTTGTTTGAGGTTGACATTTCAATATTGGTACGTCATCTACTGATATTACCTAATGTAAAACATAATTACCATGGCCGAAACTAGGTCAGCATCAAATCAGAGGCTATTATTAAAGCAAGACTAGAAATAAAAGGGAACGAAAGGGGATAATATCGTGCTTGTTGTTCTTGTGTAATGATTGGATGGAATTTTGCACTGTTAGTGCAGCCAAAGTAGCCACATTGTGTTGTTTTTCTGATGACTACCATGAGATAAAGTATATAAGAACTGTTCATAACAATAAAATCTGTCATTCAACAGACAGTGTTCTATGTTTCTTAATGTCCCCTGCAAATCAACATGCACATGTCTAGATTCTCAATGGGATTGAAGGCCCCTCTTTCTCAAAATCCTATGGGCCATATTCCGTGCCCTGCATGTTGTTGGAAAACTTTTTTGGAATTTATATAATTTGGTCATTAGCAATGCCCACGCCCACAGGTCAGCTATGAGTCAGCAATTTTATCCAACAAAATTGGAAGGGAATTGCAAATACAAAACCATGAAAAATCACTGAAAAACATACACATTGTGACAGTTCATCACAGAGTGGTTTTCTTTACATCAGCAGTTTGTTTGACCCATTGCCTATTGTAATTTCAAAGTTACTACTTATTTCAATTATAAAATAATGCAGTTTTTCTTTTACAACTTCTTTCAGTTTGTAGCAGCACCAGATAAATTATGGTTTCTTGTGGAAATCTATTCCTTTGTGGATTACTTTACCATACCACCCTCATTTGTAGCAATATACCTGAACAGAAACTGGTTGGGTAAGTATGTGGCCTTTGTCACCCTTTGAAGAGTCTTTTGGGTACAAAGTCTATCAACAAAAATACCAGTCAAACAATTGTATATAAAAGCTGACCAAATATATGGGTAATAACTATGATCGTTCTTTCTTGAATGGGAGGTATAGGAATTTTTTCAATGTGCATGTCTTTGATGTACATTTTTTTGATTTGGTCAAGGTGATTATTTATTGAATGTGTTGAATTAGTACAACTGACAACTGTTTTGAATTAAAGAGAGAGAAATTAAATTAAATATTTTTGAACAGCATCTTTACAAAATGAAATCTACATCAAAACTGAATTGATTAAAATGAATTCCTGAATATATGCAACATGTTTCCTATCATATAAAACATTGCCAATTTTGTTTAGAATGTCATTGCTTGGAATTGGTGGATATGATGATTAATGTGTGTTTACTGTTTAGCTATATCTCCATTAAAAAGCTGAAAATGTTATAGATTTACAGTTGCTGGAAAGGCTACACACAAACAAATAAATGAGCCATATGATACATCAATCACATGGACTATTTTTATACAACACTAATTAGGCCTTGTTGGCTGTTGTTGTTTATCTTTTTTCTTCTATTGGTATTTAATGCATACTGGTTTGGTTGGGTTCATATTTGTAATTAAATCACATTTTTTGCATGATTATATTGTCTACCCTAATCCTCCCCTCCTCTTCTACTTTAATCTAAAGATATGTAGTTGAAATGCACCTTATTTGTCAATTTGCTTTTTCTATTTTTTTATACTAATTTCAAATCTCAATTTAATTTAGTATTCAATTCTAACCCTACAATCTCTATTCCCTTATATTCTCTTTTAAGTTTACATTGGTGGGTGTGTTTTTTACATTGCCTCACAGGATACCAATATCTTTTTTTCTTTTATTTTTCTGTGTTATATGTAGTTGTGTTGTGTTTCTTTGTTTGTCCCTAATTCCAGAAGATATATTCCCTTTTCCAGGCCTTAGATTCACACGTGTCTTGAGGATGATGACCATCCCAGATGTCTTGCAATACCTAAACATTCTCAAAACGGGACCCTCCATAAGACTTTGTCAACTATTGTCTATACTTTGGAGTATGTGGTTCACAGCTGCAGGATTTATCCATTTGGTAATTATTCCATAAACTTCTTGTCTACTTTTCTACAGGTTTGAGGTTCAGCAGAGTTTTAAGACTAATGACAATTCCCGATGTCTTACAATATTTAAATATCTTAAAGACCAGCAACAGCATTCGATTAAGTCAACTCTTATCCACACTTATCAGTATATGGTTTACAGGCGCAGGATTTGTCCATTTGGTGAGTAATATATGAATGCAAAAAGGTATGGTCAAACAAAAAACAAGCACAGTTGCAGTTTACTGGACCAATTCCTTGGCAAATGTTCTTTTATACAAGCATGCCATTCTTAGCACAATGCAGGCTTCCGTTGCCATTGATTTTGATCATATCAGAATTGAGGATGGTTCTTTTTTTTATGGAATAGAAATGGAAATGGGGTGGGCATTGTCAAATTACTTATTGTACTTTATCACAGCTAATCTTTGGTAAATGTCAGACAATGTTTTGGAAAAGAGATAGAGATAAAACAGTGCTTCTTGTAACATGGACAGCACTTTGATCGCAAAGACATTCTCATTATAGAATGAAAATGAGCCAGCCTTGCCATTTATCCAGATTTGCAATGTAAAACTGAGCTTGTAAACTGCAAACCTGCCAGCATTCGTTCGTAGTTAGTTGTAGCAACAACAAAACATTAGTGATAGAACACACCTAGATGTTGTCTGTTAAAGTCTTCTATTTGTTGTAACGCTGGCATTTTTTTTCTGTTCTCTCTTATTATAAGTATTATCTTTTCTGTTTTAAATGTTCCATTTTTCACAATAGACATTGTAGGCTACTAACTTCTTGAATAAAAATCCTTTTATGGATTTTAAATCTTTTAGAACACAAGGGTAGTATTTATTCTGGGTAGTATGTAAGTGGTGGAAGCATTATCCTTTATATAAACAAAACAGTACTATAGTAGATGTCTTTTTCTAAAGAAAAAAGAAGAAAAGTTTCATAATGATATGATAGGAACAGCTATAGAGTTTCATCAACCATTGTTTGCGCAAAATGTATACTAGACTTTTCAGCATAGGCCTAATGTTTAAGGAGAACAAATGGTGTAGTGATTAAGGGACTTGATCAAGGATCAGGCTTGCTCCACTGGCATGGGTACGAATCCTGCTCGAGGCAGATTCTTTCTTGTTAAAAAGTGGGTATTCAGCTCTATTAAGTGTATCAGAAACTTCTGGCTTGTTTCCCTATCCAGCAAAAAGGATGTCAATTGTGAACCCTTGTCATAGATTCTATCCCCATGGCATGTAAAAGAATACAGATGACAATTGCTGAAAACAATGTCTTAACCTGTCTCTCACTCTCAAAAGAGGGCCCCATGGAAGATCAGCATTGCTAAATGGGTAACCCCCTCTATAAATAAAATTGAAATACAATACAAATACAATACAGTTGACTTTTTTTTTCAAATCCTATGTTTTATACCATGTTATTTTCTATACAATCATATCAAAGTCTTGGCATCTAAATGTACAAAATGACAGAAATAAGATGTAATGATTTATCATTGATCGTCAGTAGCACTTTTGGATTAATGTAGACAAATCACATCCTCCGATGGTAATTTAATAAGCATTTTTTACCAAAGCATGATTTTGAGTGGCAAAAATCTTTGCCATACTGGCTCAATTATTTCCCGTTCAATATGGTTTTCCCCCAATCTTTTGTCTGGGCATGCTTGCAGCTAGCAGTGGTCAATATGACCTTATACTGAAGACTTAATGTTGTACTTTTAGAGAATCAGAATTATGGTTTAGCCTCTTTTTTTTGAATGGGCTGAATTGATCTTCTTACAGATTTTTTTCTAGATATTGTCCTAACTTTATTAATTATTTTAAAATGACATGAAAAGACAATCAAACCCTTCTTTTACACTCACCTTCAAATCTTGCCCCATGTCTGTGTCCTTGGGAAAGATACTTCGTCCCAATTTTCCTTCTTCATCCAAGAAACGATAAATGGGTACCAGAAATACTCTGGGAAAGTAACCTGCCATAGTCTAGCATCCTGTCCAGGGTGGGGGTAAAAGCTCTCAGTCACTTGTGCTACAGAAACCAGGGATAAGCACCAGCCTGATGGGCCCTAATGGTTTGAGTATGGCTTTACTCTACTTTACTACCTTCAAATCTTATGCAAATATCTTTGGTCTCTCA
>JAVSBT010241640.1:0-12821 GCA_033118115.1 Pharyngocirrus eroticus | reverse complement strand
ATAGACATGGGATAAAAACTTTACACTATGGTTTCTCGTGGTGTACATGATATACACCACTCGAGAAATTGTATTCCAGATAATACAACTAGCATAATTATGTGGGAGGTACTTGGTTCATATCTGGGCAGGTTGTAGAAAATACTATTTCACTGTCCCTCAAACTGTGTCAGATAAGACAAACAATTAGAGATCATGTGACATTATGTATTCCAAAACATGCAGATATCCAAACAATTCATATTTCTCAAAATATGTTATTTTTTGTCCAATTCCATCTGTAAGATGATTTTAATGTATTTGATTCTATCTATTGCTTCATTTAAAGCAAGTGGAACTTGAACAAACTAATCTCTCGTTGAAGGATTGCCATGTGAACCAACATTGCATCTTCTTTCTAAGCTATGAATTTATGCAGCAAATTTAATCTTATTAGTACTTATAAGTGGTCATTGAGTCACTTTAGTGTATAATGATAATTGTAATGACTCTTGGGCAATTGAATAAAAAGTCTCTCTATTTCATATCCAAACTATACTTTTAATGGTGCGATACTAATTTGATAAAAGTTTCTTTCTTTCTGGATTTAAGATAAATACTTAACTATGGATTACAACTGCTTGGAGATAAACCCACTGCTTTTTTATGTCTATTTCAAAAAGAGAAGTTCTTTGATAAAGGTTCAACTGTCGTTTTGGGTGGAAACTTTGGTAAAAAAATATCAGTCTAGACAACATAATAATATCATCAAATATTTTATAATGGTGACTTCTGGAAAAGGAATAGGATTTCCTCTTGACAAAAATCTGTGATTTGTTTCAGTTTGCAAAGTGGATTTCTTGTTCATCATATGGCCACCTTCAAAAATACTTAGATATCAGTATTGGCAGATTAACTTGGTAATCATATTTACAGACTTGAACCCTTACAAGTTACAGCAAATAAGCAGCCAAGACTTGGTTGAGATATGTGAGAACTGAAGGCCAGGCTGTGAAACACTTGTAGAAACTAGTTAAAAAAAAATTTTCATCTGAGTTATGTGTGTATCAGAAAGGTCTGGCTTGTTTCCCTATCCAACAGAAAGGATGCAAAATGTGGACCTGTGTCATGGATCCTGATCTTATGGCATGTAAAAGAACACAGATAGTAATGGCTGAAAATTACGTCATTATCTGTCTCCCACTCTCTACTATTATATGGCACCTCAGTGCGATGCCCTTTTCTGACTGTTCTATCTTATAACATTATTTCTCTCAGAACTTAATCTGTCTTGATTAAGGATACTCTCACAGGAAACAATGGTCTTTTTTTAAAATGAGATATCTTTTTCGTTGCAGATGTGCGTAGATTGTATGCGTAAATACTCCCATAGGAATGTCATTTTTTTTATAAAGAAGAGGTTGACGTGCTTCAATAAAGTAATAAACCTCCCTTTTCATAGAAATTGATGCTGTTGAGTTTTCTGATACACTTTTTAAAAAATGTTTTTTATCAATGTTTTCTATCTATAGTCACTAGATTTATTTACTTGCCTGCATAATATATCTTTATTTATGATGAATAACTAATTAAACTTTTATTTATGATGATGTTTTAGTATCGAAGAAAGTAAACAATATGTAAACAAAAAGATTTCGGTCACTGATTACGACGATTGAAGCAAAAATGACAATATAAAAAATGCAATATGTATTACTATTATAATGAAGCAAAAATGACAATGCATTATACGATTTATATTGTAATGTTTGCTTGTTTTGTCATAAACCATAACTGCACACATAGATTAGAAAATCTCTACAATAACTGTTTCTGTAGGGAAATGAAATAACCATTGTCTGAAAAATGACAAAATGATACCACTAGATTATAGATTAATAAATCCAGGCTTTGAATACCGCACAAGGTCAACAGAATTTTTTCTGTTGATTTTCTGCAGTATAGGTTAACACCCTGATGATGAATATGATATATATTTGAATACCTTGTTAGGTACTTTAACATTTATATTTCTCAATCATTGGGGTTATGCACCTATCTTATGGAACTTCATCGCTTGTGCTTGGATTCATTTTTTTCATCTATGCTTTTTCAGCCACATCTTTTTTTACCTAGCAGAGCTTGATGATGTACACTTGGCAATTTGATGGTGACAGGTGAACATGTTATCAAGGGACTTCACCTCTCCTTAACTAAGAATACTGGCAGAAAATGCCAACTTAAGGGTCATCATTATGTGTCAAGTATACAAGAGCTGTTATTGAATCTACATTTGATCTTGGAAACTAGAAGGCATGCTTGTACTCTTGAGTTAAAAAGACAGGACACATTTTTTATCAACAAAAAAATCTCGAAAAAAAAGGTCTTCGTTAAATAAAAGAAATGATTGCAGAAATGGGTTACCTTGCAGGTGCATGGAGCCTTAAATTGGAATCATAAAGCTCAGACATTAAAACTAATATCTATTTTTCAGAGAAACCACAGATATCTAATACAAAAATCAATATATTTTTTTTAACAAAAAAAAATGTTAAAAGAGCAAACAACTTTTTTACCTGTAAGATAAACAAGTAAGAAATTAAGAATTGTCAAAAAAGGAAAAAGGAATTATTGCTTCACAAATTTCAACCTAATTCTTAATGAATTGTTAGATTATTCACTCTAATACTCAGCTCAAATTTGAGTAAAGCTAACTGTTACAAAGTAGCAAAGTTTATTCCTAACTTGTTACCGGAAAACACTGTCAACAAACAGGATTTTACCTAGCTATATAGAGAGAAACATATGGGAACAGGCATAAAGCTTTTTTACTTTGGAATAGTTACTTTGGAACAAAAGCATTTGTACTAAAATAAATCCCTTTTAAGCAAAGGTAACAGTTAATTTTGCTCAGGTCTGCACAGGACATTAAGTGAATCAAGATTTTATTGTGAGTTCTATTGCACCTGTATCAGTATTTCTTCCTAATAATGGTCTTCCGAAAAAAAATAGCTACAAATTGTGTAGACGATCTGACAAGGGGACATTAAATCTAGACAGCAGAAGATATTGGCTGTATGGTTTTCTGTTTCCTATCCAAAAAAAAAAGTGAACAGGCTTTTGATTGCAAATTTAAGTCTGGCGGTCCATGACTTACCGATACTTTTCCGGGTAAATGACATTTCCCTAGATGTAATTAAGACTGGCACTGTAGGGAAGTCACTTGGATGCCAATTATATGAAACTTGAGGATTTTAAGCCCAAAGAATATGGTCATTTCCCCTGCTATTTCTGGCAATTTGAGAACCAGTAAGAAGTTGATTATAGAACAATGAATAGCCACCAAAGTTCATTAATTTTTTTGTCCTTAACTTTAAAAGAAAAGCCATCTGTTTTTACCTTTTCTACATGGATACAAAAGTATCCCAATATTGAATTTATAAATTATATAAAGAGCAGCTATCTGTTTAATACCCGAACCTCCCACCCGCTCCCTTTTGTGCATTGGACTTAACCTGTATCAATAAAATGTAAGATTGTGCTTATAACAATGAAAAATATCTATTGATGGCAAAGACCCAACGTACAATTTAAAAACTTACAAGCAAATCATGAAATGGATGAATAGATCCTGCAAATTATAGAAGCTCTGTGGTAACATCATTAAATGAAAATAAAAAAAACCTTGTACATCTTAATGAAGTAAATGCAATTAGCTAACCAATTATAATCATGAGAAAAAAATCTTGCTAACCTAATAAGGGGAACATTTTCCGAAGAAAAAACTGCAGTGTACATAGTAATAATTTTGTCATCTGACTATACATTCTTTTTTTCTATTTTCATGTGTTAAACATTGCAGTTGGAATGAAGATGCCTGGCAGATCCATTTGAATGTCTTCTGTATTTGTGTACCTACATTCATGTATACATGTATTTCTGATGTAATATGATGGCACCATTAGAGAAATTGTATTTTCATAACAGCACATCATGATATATCCATATGAAAAAAAGTGTTACCTTCTACTATATCTCTGCAGAAACTACTGAAATAAGCTTGGCATTATAAGTAAAATTTTCATATCAAGATGATACAGTGAAACCTCGACTAAAGACCACCTCACTAAGAGCATCAACTCCCCATTAGCACCACTAAAAAGTCTGCCCAAACTTCAGCAAGACTTCAATTTTGACCATCACTAGGGAGAACACCTCGCTTTTGAGACTACTTTTAGCCCAAGGTGGTCTTATTATTGAGGTATCACTGTAAATGTGTTTTATAATTATATGAACATAAACATTACATATTTTTCTTTAATTGTAAAACGTATAGCCTTATCTGGTCAAATTTTAGTAAATTTGTTGTTAGTCAAGTAAGAAGGAAAATGCTCCCTATTTCAAAATGAGGTCAAATCAACTTACCCTGTGAACTTTTGACCTCCATTAAAATACCCCTGTACAATGTCCTCGTGATCATTCCATAGGCTACTAACATGAGCACCAGGGGGAGTATGAGTAGAGCCATATTCAAAAAGATGGTGTAGACAATTTCTAAGGTTGGGTCATCCCACTTCTCCATACATTTATGCCCTCCTCTGTAGGATAAGTACTTTTGAAATACACCGACCGGGATCATTATAAGAAAAGCCAGTATCCAACAGCCTGCTATCATTTTGTAAGCATGACAAAGGGTCTGCCATCCTCTGGATCTTAACGGCTGACAAATTGCAAAGTAACGCTCCAAAGATATGGACACTAAGGTAAATACACTCACTCCTATAGACACACCTAGAATAAAAGGTAAAACAAAAACAAAAAGTTATTAAGCAGGCTCAACAATTCTAAATATCAACATGCTATAGCCTATACAATCACAGAAATTAACAAAAGTTATACATGACAGATTAACATGAGATCACATACAAGAATGAAAGAAACGTCATGATGATGGCATACCCTGTCATCACTGCTGTTGTTTTGTGGTATGTCAATCAAATAGGAAAGCAGACATCAAGAGATGACACCTAAAGATGTCATATGATGTCTCAAGATAACAATGTTTCTATAATATATATCTTTGGTTTAATTGGTTATCATTTCTAGGAGCCAGCATTTGTTACAGTTTTTGGTTGTGTGAACAGATAATGTTATTCATTGATAAAATAATGAAAAAGTCCATTCCTGAGTCTTTCTCAGGCACGTAAAATGTACATGATATTGTTTATGATTATAATAATTAGACATTTTTTAAAAAACTTTTTGTTATCATCATAAGAAAATTGATAAATTTGTAACCCTCTTTCTGGAGCGAGAGAATTTTATTTTTACTTGCTTTCAAAGAAATATGGTTTAGGTGCTCATAGGCCCAGAGGAGTGTTCACACTGCTCTAATGTAAGACTTGATTGTCATAATTGTCCTTGAAAGTGCATATTCAAAGGTAAAGTTATATATTATAATTATGACTATTTTAATAGTCATAATTATATACACAATTATAATAATCTCACATATTCACGGCTTAAAAGACGTGAATATGTGAGATTATTATAAATCTATATTCAATGAAAGATCTTTTCTATGCAACAGTCATGTTTATCAGTACAGAGTCCTTTTAACAGATGCCATGCGTCAATGCTTATAAACCAGCACTTGCTGTAAACAAGGACCCAATAATGAAGCTCTTAGCCAATTAATTCCCTCTATAAAGTTCTCATTAATTCAAGAATTGCAGGAAGGGAAAGTAAAAGATTGGAGTACATTCTTTATTTGCTTGAATTGTGATCAAAAGGCATTTCTCTGAATGTGATACCCAAAGTGGTATATATCTCAATACATATGTATGAATGTCATCCATAGTTAATGCTATGCAGTTTCAAAGACTGTTCATAGAAAATACCTAAGTGTTTAAACTCACTTTTCATGCTCAAAAGTATTAGATTGAGAAATAAGAGGCAAGGTTTTTTTATCTATGACTTGACTGATCTAGATATAGGACAGTGTATACTATATTCCAGCAACCATAGGAAAGTAAAGAAATACTTTAAAGGCCTGTTTTCACTGTCAATTTTGTAAGTGCTAGTTTGGTAATGATTCTCACAACACTTCAAAGGTCCATACATATAGTGTAAACACAGTTAAAAGCTTTTGCCTTCCTTATTTCTTTTTGTAGACCATTGACAATTTGCAATGTTAATGTATAGTCAAGAAAAGCTACCTTTAATTTAGGGGGGAAATTGTCGATAGAGTGGTTTGGAAATCTTTGAAGCATTTCAGAAACACAGATAATATTTTGAAGTCTGTCTAGTTGAAGTCTACTGACAACATTGTTTAGTTATGATATCAACTTTTGACCTATTAGCATTGCCACCGGTTTGCCAGCTTTTAACTTTAGTGACTTTCTAGTCAGTATAAACACATTGACTTCAAGACACTTCAAATCGTTTTTGACTTCTAGTTGCACAGAAGATAGATTATGATGCTGGCTTTAAGAAAAAAAAAGTTTTTACTAGAGAAATCAACCAATGTAAACTCCCCTTAGCTTGATTCACTTCATAGACATACAAAGGGTTATTATGAATTACAAAAACATGCTAGCAAAATGATTATTTAGTGTAAAAATGGCTTTATACTTCTTTTCTTGAGAACCTGTCAACCAGTACCACCCTCAAACTGTGTATTTTATCAGAGCAGGATTTAGGTACCAAATATTCCAACTCTGCACTTCAACAGTAGACATCAACAATATTTTGTTCATATTCTTCTTCTTTATTTGCATTCAGCTCAAAACTTTTCCTTTCCATATAAAAGGGAAAAAATGGATGGTTGTAACATTACAACATTCAAAATCTGAAGTTACAACCTGTATAACAGAGTCATCAATACAGAGTCATAACTTTTCTGATATATTCAATAACAGGACTGTAAATTAAACTAAAGATGTCATGTGAACCAATCAAATCAATTTTTCATATTCCATAGTAATTTTCTTATTGAACCGGTAATACAGATTTTCTAAGACCAATATGTCAATGGCTCAAATGGGTCATTTGTCATTGTATCTAAATTAAGTCTCCTAAGACATTTTCTGACCAGTTATTGGATGATATAATAGCTTTATTGAGTGGGAACTTTTGATGACCTGTAAGGCTACTAAAAGCTTAAGATTTGTTTTGAATCTTTGTAACAGTATATGGATCCAGCTGTTAGAAAAGACAGTGATGCCATGTGATGTAGTAACATTTAGTAGTAACATAATGGCAATAACAACTATGTATCACTAGTTTGTGTTATTATCCTCCGTTTATCAGCACTACAGGATTTAAGATACACTAGATATGATCACCAAATGAAGTGCTGATGCCATCTAATTACTTAATATCAATAACATCACCATTTATTTTCTAATTTTAATTGTTGTTCATCCTTAGCACCTTCTTTTTTCGCACATCAATATGCATTATATAAATGCATTATTATATATTATTATTACTAGCATTATGATCACTATTATAATAATAATAATTATAATTATTCTCATTATTATCATTTTTATTATCATTAATAGTCTATATGTATTATCATTATCATTATTTCTGTTACCATGTGTGCCACTTTTGGTCCAATCCATTTTATTTGTTGCCCATGGCCTAAGCATCTCGCTGGTCATAACTCAATCCCAAGATTTGATTTTGTTTTTCCAATAAAGGTTTGGCTTGATAATAAATAGATGACAGAATGAAGTTTTGGTTTCTTTGAGATAATATTGAACAAATCCATCCATGCTCACTACTGCCCTACAGGGATCTTGTTTAACACACGCCATTTGCCAATTTCAATTACAAGTAAGTGTTACAAGTAATTGCAGTAAGTCAAAACAAGTAGTCTTTAAATCAAGAAACACATTTTATGATGGCGGGTCTTCTCTAATTCAGTAGAATAAAATCTTTTTCCTGGTCTTTTTTCAGTGAGAAAAATAAGGAATTAGAGCAAAGAGAATATTCATTGCCCTAGTTTGGGTATCATTGCCCCCTTTATAATTCAACTGTATCTACCCCAAACTGAACCAAGCACAGAATTGTAGTCTACACGCCATTCAACACTTAAAAATAAGATTCACGGAGCTACAATCATTTGGGTTCAACGCACCTACATTGTATATTATGATGATCATAAAATCAAGAATGCCATTGAATTTCCCTACAATGTCGAAAGACATCAAGTTGTGAGAAAAATAAAAATATAACCTTTATATTTACCTTTAGAGATAATTCTCTTTCTTTATATGGGTTTTGAATTTTGGAAGCCCTTGTCTTAAAATTATATGTCTGGTGGGTTTATAATCTATTTGTTTATTTCTGAAATCTAAGGAGGGCGACCCATTCAGAAACTGGTCTTCCATGGGGTCCTGAATCAAACTTTCTTACATTCATATAATGAAATTCCTGGTTGGTGGTTTGAATCCCAGCCAAGGTTCAATTTACACCCGGAGACAAATAAATACACCTAGTATAGCAATATTTCTCTTCATCTAAGAAAATTATTTGCAATTAAAATAAACAAATTTCTTTAGCATTGTGCTTTTTGAATTAAAGTTCCCTGTAAATGGTATATACCAAAATCTCCCACCTGAAAAAAGTAAAGGCCATAGTCACTGGATCACTATGAATGCTTTTTCGAACTCTAGGAGGTAAACACATCTTCGTTGTTTCAGTTAGTATTGCTTTCTCACAGGAAATTCATAAAAATACATGTATTTACAAAAGGGGAGATATATTCTTGATAAGATTCATTAGTATGGTAAATGTATTATGAATGAAAGTTTTTTTTTAACCAATACTGAAGATGATTACAGGAACAGTAATCGAAATATTACAAAGGTAAAAAACTTCTAGTATTGGTTAAAAAAGAACTTTCATTCATAAGGGGAGATATATATTCAGATCTGACTGTGAAGAGAGATTAATGGTTTCAGAGGCAAGGTACTTGGTCAGAAGTAGCAAAGAGATTGGAATCAGAAAAGTAGAAAATGTCTCTGAAAAGCTACCTGCAAGGCTGATTTTACATGATAGCAGGTTGTTGTAACCTGTTTCTGTGGGGGTATTGATGATAATTGTGTAATGTTTTGGCTATACAGAAGTCTCAATTACGTGATTCACAGACAGATCTTCCAGCCGTTTGTGTAATTTTATAACTGTACATGTACAAGTAGAAACAACAGTTTTTCTGCCTGTTTGCATCAAGTGAATAGGTCAGATGGATGAACAATTTACATAGTATTGTTAATTTTTCTAAGAGTGAAAACCCCTTTTGTAAACTGAATGTACAATAATTGATAGCTTCAAGCTGAATGATTTTTTTAAAAGTTCACAAAAAAAGACAGATTGTGAAATATTGTTGGCCCCAAACAGTGTACCTGGTTTGGGTATCATTGCCGGCCCCTTTATAATTCAACTGTATCTACCCCAAACTGAACCAAGCACAGAATTGTAGTCTACATGCCATTCAACACTTAAAAATAAGATTCACGGAGCTACAATCATTTGGGTTCAACGCACCTACATTGTATATTATGATGATTATAAAATCAAGAATGCCATTGAATTTCCCTACAATGTCGAAAAACATCAAGTTGTGAGAAAAATAATAAAATAACCTTTATAGAGATAATTCTGTTTCTTTATATGGGTTTCGAATTTTGGAAGCCCTTGTCTTAAAATTATTCACAAAAAAGACAGATTGTGAAATATTGTTTTTGACCCAAACAGTGTACCTGCAGAAGCAGTTATCTTGATTTTCTTATGTCTTATGTCAGTGTTTTATGTGATATTTCAACAATTATTTGCTAAATCTTACTATCAAAAGGGAATTCTGAAAGTTGAAATAGCCTTTATTGTATCCTAAAAAAGGAAATTTCTAATGTTTTGAACATTGAGGATTTGACAGCAGCTTCCACTGATGTAGATTCAACTGTAAACTAGACTTTATTATGTAGGAACTATAAAACACAGCCATCTATTATTCACACACAAATGACTTAGATTGTAATCCTCCTTGAAGTAGTCTATCTATCAGTGTACATGTAAATTATTTGGGATAGCCTTTGGTAGGAACTGTATCTTAATTAGATATGAAAGATCTTCTAATAGTTGTAGAGATTACTAACTTATTAAAAGATGATCCTCACACTAAAATAAATCTCAGTTTACAGAGCTCATTGTCTATATTTGAAATGTGAGTCCGTTATTTATATCCAATAATCAGCTAATAGGAATAAGCTATATCATATCATTGGTGCTGGCAATGGTTTTAATGCCACAGTTTGACTCTAACAAGATTTTACTGTGCCAGCTCTAGTTACCTGCAATAAATCTTGACCTTGACCTTCTTAATTGTGCAATCACTTTCCAGACTGTTTTCTTTTATGTTGCACTAGAATTCTGCTAATTAGACTTGTTCCGTCTTCACCGAGACAATAATTAGACATTTAAGAATCATTATTCCATGATCACATGGGCTTTTGTAACAAAACAAAACCCCAAACCTTCACACATCAATTTTGCTCCTGAAGAAATTCAGAGGATTTTTTAATTTCTGAGATTCTGACTGAATAATGATATAGATACTATTGTGAAAAATACCATATACTGGCATTTTAGTTCCTGTGACTCTGAAGTTGCCTGCATAATAAGTTTGAAGATGGTCAAGATTAATAACTAAAGTAGTAGTGTTTCAAATTTTGTTGAAAAAAAAAGAATATAAAATTCTCCTTGCAATAACAGTTTTTTCAGGGGTGATGTAGACCCTTTTCCTCCAAAAAGTGATCTCATATATATCTCAAACATCTTATTTTGTTATCAAAATTATATGGGTACAAACATGTACTTCAAAATGACAACATTGTGATGGATTGGACAAACACTATGAACTTGCAGAATATGTTTGACCTGATAAGTTCATGCATAAATGTGAAAACTACCAACAGCATTTCCAAATATTCCAAACAATTTATCTTGCACCTGGTATGAAGAAAAACAACATCTTGGGAGCCCTGTCTACATGCACAATAATTAATCTTTATTATAGAAAAAAAAAACTGAAAGAAAAAGTCTAAAGAAAACTGGCTTCACAAGAAAAAATGACCATTTTGTGACTAAAAAAGAAAACTGTGAAGCCTAAAGTGCTTCCTACATTACTTGAACATTGTGAGCATTTGATTTTGATGATTGGAAAATCAATTTTGAGAAGGATGTAATAAACATGAAAAAAAGGCCTGCAAATTCAATAAACAATGATAACACTTCAATAAATTGTCATGCCTAAATGGCAACTTGACAACAGAGATAAGTGACTTTGGTGTTAAAACCGCTTTGAAAATGTTAAATTCTTTGTACTATTATGATTGTATTTGTAATGAAGTGACAACATTATATAGTTAGTGATATTAAAATGTATGTATAAAAAGGAAACCATGATGGTTATCATTACTTCTAATAATAAGCAATGTTATCACCATTATTTTATCATAATATCATAATAAAATAATGATGATTATTAATAAACAAAAATGTTAGCAAATATTATGAAAATCGGAATAATTGCAATATAATATTTATCGTTAATATATCAATCATGATAAAGACCACTAACATTTCAGAGTGTTTGTTATCAGTATTATTATTATTATCATTATTATGGGTTTTTTCTTTCATTCAATTTTTGTTTCATTGTGCACAAAACAACGGAACTAAACCATAGTTCTATGTTAGTAATGTGCTTGTGGTGTAACAGTGTTATTAAATAGCAAGAACCTTTCATTATTATTATTATCATTATTATTTTTTTAATTATTATTATTATTATTGTATTTGTTATCATCATGATATCATAATTATGACAACAATGATTAATAATGACAATGCATGTAGCCTAGTATTCATGATAATGAAATAGAACAATAACAATATAATGATACTGGACCTCATGAAATCAAACACAATTATCATAGAGTTAGGATGATGCACGATTTCAGGAATCACCATGGTGGTCTTTATCCCTGAAATACCAATGGCAAAAAAACATACCATAATCTGACAATTACATTACATGGGTGGTTGTCTTGATGCCATGTCTGCTGCAAAGTCATTGTCATCTTTGAAAAAGAATAGAAAACTAGAGGAAATGTATTTTGAAATAATCAGCAGGAGAACCAATTAGCCTTTCACCTGTATATATTTGATAGGTCAGCTATGTCTTATCATGAAGATGACAGGTATAAACAAAAGTAATGCCCTAATTCATTTACAGAAACCTTCACAAGTAAAAGAATTCTCAGTTGAAATTCAAACCACATTTTAAGATTATACAACGATGCATAGTTTACATACACAGTGTTGAACTAGAGCCTGTGTTTCAGCTGATCCTGTTTATGTTGGTTGTAAATTTCTGATAAATCTTTTAGTATTATCAGACTGTTTTTTATAAATACCACAGATGCCCTTATTAACACTTGTCCCTCATATGTGAACCAATCGGTATTTCTGATAAAAGTTAAGGATACAGCAAAGCATTTCTTATATTTCATGTCAAGTATAAAAAACAATACTACAAGCTACAAACTAATGTTCATGCTAAAACTCTGTTTACATTGAGTTGATTTTAGTCAATTTGAAGGGACTTCTGACAAGATTTTTAGCTAAAAAGTCACTTCAAATCGACTGTGTAGTTTAAATGTATTGATAAAACTTTCTACCTTTTACTAGTATTAGCTTTAAACATTTGTGACTTTCTAGTCAGACACTTCAAATCGTCTAAAAGATTATGAATCGCTCAGATAATTATA
>JAVSBT010241529.1:0-12824 GCA_033118115.1 Pharyngocirrus eroticus | reverse complement strand
CATTCATCAACCTATTTTCAACGTTGATTCTCAACGTTGTTTCAACGTTGAAACAACGTTGATGTGCCCGCTGGGTACACAATACCTTATAATGTAGATAGAACTGTCCCCTTGTTGTACTAATTTTATTGGATTTTCAGTAATTTTTACACGAAAGTAATGTAATTCCGCATGCTTTGTGTTTATGTTTTCAGTTGTGATGGTAGTTATTTCATGATGTATGAGTCCAGTACCGGTGGCTGCCCAATGCCTAGTGATACGGTGTACATGGCAATCACAAGAAATGAAACTTTTGATGGACCGCAGTTCATGCTTCATAAGACCATAACAGAAAGACAACCAGATACTATGGTCATATATGCAAATAAAGGTATGGAATTTGTAACCTTTTCACACCTATCTTTAGAATTGCCTCTTCTTCAAAAATGAAGAGCACCAAGCAAAGTTATTTTACTCACAAAAATACAAAACAAACTATTTTTGACAGTTTTTATACTAATAGATTGTAAAGTAAAAGTAACAGGTATAAGTAAAACTTAGACAATGTACTATGAAAAAGTAGCACTTAAAGTATGACATTCTTGTGCAGAGGGATAAATTGGGTATTGTCAAATATTGTGGGCCTCTTAATGTTTAGATTTTCCAGAGTATAAAATGCATAACTAAGAAAACAATCTTGACTAAAAAAAGATTATCAATGGCATAATGAAGTATTTACACTCATGATTTTTCATACCTTTATGTTTCTTATCACATACATTTTTTTAATGTATCTTAGGTTGTTTGGGAGAACTTAAAGTTGCAAACAATTTCCTCTATGATATCACAGATTTGAATAGATTTGGCCCTGAAGAAGAATTTATTACTTTTAAAGTTAATTTTTGTACTATTGGCCGTCTATGGCTTTCCAACGGCGATCCATTTGAACAAGGCTACATGTTGGTATGTCACCTTCTTTTTTACTTTTAAGGATTAATATTGGGAAGCAAAAAATCCACCCCGTAATTGCCTGAAGATGTTGTAGTTAACAATGAAAATTTGTAAATAAATTCAAAAATGAACCTATTCAGAGTGGCTTTTCTGCTTCTTAATGTCAAATTGTCAGCTTGTACTGGTACCATGGTA
The DNA here is from genome assembly GCA_033118115.1 of Pharyngocirrus eroticus. Classification (NCBI taxonomy): domain Eukaryota; kingdom Metazoa; phylum Annelida; class Polychaeta; family Saccocirridae; genus Pharyngocirrus; species Pharyngocirrus eroticus. Next base: position 11,699 of record JAVSBT010241529.1, on the reverse strand, counting down.
TGATCAACATTGGCCTTTGTAGTTAATCCTTTTCTGAGTATAGGTACACTGCAGATTTATATGACCAATATCTATTTTTTTAATGTAGAACATGGTATCAGATTTATGAAAAAGATATTTAAAAAGGGTGCAATTGGTTTAATGGTATATTTTATCATTGACAAGACTTGAAGTTTGCACCACTGCTATTCTTTATATTTTAGTAGATTGCAAAGTGAAAATGCACTTACCTGTCTTATAGATTTTCTCCATAAACATATTATTAAGCTTTGTTATACATGTACACATATGTGACAGGTTTTTTTTTTCTTTTATAACTAAGGTACTTATATTTGCTTAATTTTTAGGAAATAGGAATGTATACAAATTCTGATTTGGATTATTTAACATTAAACTACATGGTGAACGGAGTCCCGATTGCAAAGGAAAGAAGCCTATCATCAGGATTCTCAGGTATCTATAAAAAATTACTGTTTTTAGGCATAAACTAAGTGGGGGTTTAGAAGAGAAATTAAACAAAAAAAAACCTCAATTTTCTGTTATTGTGACTTTTTTTGATTGATTTTATTTGTTACTGTGTCTGTAGGAACTGTTAGCTGCATTGATTCAGAATAAGCACCTTATTTTGTCACTTTATTGTGTAAAAGAAAATCCTTGGTGCAATTGCACGAAGGAACCAAAATCCTTGGTGCAACTTGTTGCAAGGCTTTTTCTAGATTTCAAGGCCTGACATAATACCAAAGAGGGCACAGTCAGAAGAGGTGAAAGTCTTATTGGTTGTATAATGGCATTTTTTAACTAAGCAGTTGCAAACCAATTACGATTGCATGTGGGGATAACATTGGCAAAAATAGATGATTAATTAGTATTACAAGGTATATCAATATTTCTCAGAATTCAATTTTTAAATGACATTCATTTTTTCACTTTATCATAAGCTAACTGTTGGAGCGAGTTTGCAACATTTTGGATAAGTTGGAGACAAGGACTGATGAAAGTTGGTACTGGGAGTTTTCAGAATGAAAATACACGAATAACTATGAAAAAACATGATGCTTTGACCTTGGATCACTACCACATCCAGTCCTATAACCCCACTGTATGGAAATTCCTTCAAGGTAAATGCTTTTTTATTTAATGGACCTTAAATTTATAAGAAAATAAATGCCTCAATATTTGCAAGGGTGGATTTACTTTTTTCCCCAGAGGGACCTGCAAAAGTGATTATAGAAAAATGGCTATAATCCCGAAATGTCTAAGGGTCCCGCCTAAACTTAGTATTGGGTCAAAAGCGGCCAGACTCTTGGTCCAAATAAATCTATCCCTGTTTTGAAACAACCAAATGTATACCAAGAACATAATGTATTAAAATAAACTTATAAATACAGCAATAATAGTTAGTAAAGGCGCTCTAAAAATTCATATTATAATTATTTTCTTTATTGCCATTAGAAAAGTTTCAATAGATGGATTTTTTTAATTTTATAATTTTAGAAATTGATTGTCAACCTCTAGTGACAGAATTTACTGAATTTCCTTTCTGGCCATTGTCTGGTGGTGACTGTAAGAGAGATGTGAAATGTCTCATTGGATATGTAATAGGAGGTAACAATACTATCAAGGGTTATGAAACTGAATGTCAAGCAGATGGACAGTGGTCAAAACAAGTAGACTGTGAACGTAAGTACATGTACCACTTTAACTGGTTGGGAGCATGGTGGCTCAGTGACAAAGCATGCGACTAGAGATCAGTAAGTTGAGAGTTCTTCCCTGGCCTCGCCCCATGTCTGTGTCCTTGGGAAAGATGCCTAGTTCCAATTTCCCTTCTTCACCTAGGAAACTATAAATGGGTACCAGAAATACTCTGGGAAAGTAACCTGCGATAGACTAATATCCTGTCTAGGAAGGGTGAGAGCTCTTAGTTGCTTGTGCTACAGAAACTGGGGATAACCACTGGCATGATGGGCCTTAATGGCTTGTGTATGGCTTCACTTTAACTTGTTGTAGGGATCAAAATGGTGCTAGTGATGGTGGTGATTTATTTCTAGAGAAATTTAACAATTACATTTTCCTTTGATGGTAAGGTAAGAGCAATTGTAATCCAGGACTTATCATTTTAATCTTTCTTTCTAGCTATCAAGTGTCCTGACTTAGAAGTTGAAAATTCAAACAGAACTGCCAATTGGACTGGTTCATATGCTGTCAACTATACCGTGGTAGGTAGTAACATCCTTATTATATAACTTCAGTTAAACGTCTTATAGATGTGAGTATTATTGGCATTTTTAACTATGAAATAAAACATAACTGGAATAAATAAAACATTAAATCATTTGGCACATTCCACTGTCACTTATAGTATAAAATTAACAGTTTAGGGAACTATGTCTTAATAAAGAGCTTTCATATATTATAAAAACATGGATTTTTGTACTTATGGTTAATAAAAAATGTCTTTTTAAAAGATCATGTACATATCAATGCTTTTGACAAGGGTTAAATAGGTAAAAGAGTTCATGTTTCCATCAGAATACTATAATTTCTCAAATATTTAAACGGTTAGTTCATTGTATTCTAAGATACATGTGTAATTTTCTTAAAAGGTCTGTGATGAAGGATTTGCAATTTCTTCTTTGCAAAATAATGGAGCCTTGGATTGGATTGAGTTAGGGGACAATGGGACTGATTATCTCACAATATGTAATGAAGTAGGAGAATGGGAGCCATACTATTACTGTTCAAGTAAGAAAATCAAAAAGAATGGAATAATGTTGATGTGTCATTTGGATTGATTTAATTTTAATCTGAAAGATGTTTTCAACACCATATTAAAATTTATAATGGAATATTTCTGAAATGAGATATAAGCTTACATGTTAAAAAAGCAGTATCATGTTTTCTACCTTCGTTAGTTGCTCATTTTAGTTCTAAAATCATTTTCTTGAGCAGAAAAATGTATTCTTAGTGATTCCTTTACTCAGTACCCTGTCACTATTCTCAAATTTAATTTGGACTTTATACATATTTCAGGAATACCATGTTATGAATTAAATGTAACTGAAGCTACACCATATGCATACTTTGGAGTTTTTGAAGATATTGTTTTTCCTTCATGCAATATTGGTCATGAATATCCTGACTTCACTGAGGTGTATGCAGCAAGCTGTCAATCCAATAGGACATGGAATGAAACTAGAGCTTGTCAAAGTAAGAAATCCAATGAATTTGAGACTGACCAGTAGTTTATTCCAACAAGGAAAATAATTATCATAATTATGTAGATTCATCTAACCAGTGATTAATTTTAAAAAATCGATTTTTTAAAAGATTTCAACTGGCTGTTTAAAAATTATCTTTCTGAAAGCTTTCGATCATGCCTATGATCTTTGTCAATGACTATCTTATCTGATATGACTTTGTCAACTAGAGCAGATATCATTTTAAAATGAAAATATCTTACATTATTATGCCAATTGATATTATTTTTGTTTTTTTTCTTTCAGGAAAGCAGTGTCCAAATATCACCATTTCTAATTCTGATGTAGCAAATATAAGTTGGTGGTATCAAGATGAGGTCAATGTGACATGTGATACAGGGTTTTACTTAGAAAACCTATGTGTGTGGAATCCCAGTACCCATCTACAAACATGTGATTTTAAGTATACTTCAGAATGCTTGGCGGATAAATCATGGAGTAAAAATATATCATGCGTTCGTGAGTATTAGTTTTACAAGACCAATTTTTACTGACTAATCCAAAATATGTTTATAATCTCTTTTGATAAACACCATGTAATATTTTTTATCACAGCTATTGAATGTCCAAACATAGTAAACAGTAATGTGCTATCAGCGCTGAACCAGACTAAAGGAATGTACAATCAAACCCTTGAAATATCATGCAATTTTGGCTGGGAACCAGACTTGTTGAATGATACAGATTCTTACAACTCTACTTGTTCAAATAGTGCTAACTGGGAACCATTCTACAAATGCAAAAGTAAGGTTTCTTTCATCAAATCCTTTTGTTACCAACTTGTTACTGAAACATTTCAAACTAATCGGCATAAGCCAAATGGAATATTAACTATGTCTAATATTATCTAACCAAACTACATTATTACTATTGACTTCTGACATTTCTCTTTCACTTTATAAGGGAGGACATGCCCAACAACAGCTTTAAATTACACCAATCAACCTAAACTGATTGGTGTATATGAAGATATAGTAACTGTCAATTGCATTTTGGGATATGAAACTACAGAGACGGAAGTTGAAAGTTACAATTCCAAATGCGAAGGAAATGAAACATGGCTGCTCACTGAATCCTGCCAAAGTATGTTTACTTTTCAAAAAACATTTTTGCCCTGGGATTAATATTTTAACATGATTTTTTTCCCACCAAGTTTTATGTTCATCCTCACTGTAAATAATGACAATCAATTATTTTCAACTTGAAGTTGAATTAATGTATTCTAAAGAGCATTACAATTACAGAAATAGTTCTCTCCATGTTTGACACTTTCATACTAACTCTATTTACTTTCTAGGGAAAGATTGTCCCCTCCTAACTGTGGCATTTTCTAATGCAACAAATGTCACTGGTTGGTACCAAGACAAAGCCTTTGTCCAGTGTGAGAATGGCACTGCAGTTATAGGAAGCTGTTCAGTTGATGTGGCTAACTTCTACAAAACATGTGACTTTAATTATGAAACAGAATGTAATTCTGATGGACTCTGGAATAAATTTGATGATTGCCAAGGTCAGATTATCTACTTTCTCTCATTTCTGAGTTGGGAATTTGTAAATATTAATGTGTTCATGATTGAGGTTGCTCAATGGTAGGATTGCTATATCTTTAGCAAAAGCCATCATGTTGTTGGCTCTCCTTCAGAAGCCTGTTGTCCTAACTTACCTTTTTCAAAAGATGAAATGTCAGACTACATGCTGCAATGTTGAAATAAAAATCTGGTTCATTTTTGCAGCATTTGATTGTCCCGTCCTAACCATACAAAACTCAAATGCTGTAAGTGCTACTGGAACTTATCTCACTCAACTCTATGTAGAATGTAATCACGGATACGGAATAAAAGATTTGAATTGGAATTTGAATTATTATACCACTTGCAGCACAGATGCAAACTGGGATCCCATTCACCATTGTGAAAGTAAGTTTTACTATTTTGAATGGATTTTTTTGTCCATCCCTAGTGGCAAAGGTAGAACTAATAGCTTCGGAAAATTGTCTTTGTGGTTTTATCTGAGTGAATCAAATTCTAAATATATCACAAAAGATGCAGTCGGCAATTAAATATATGTGACAAAATCTATATAAATTGCAAATAAAGTATCATATCAAAAAGACAAGTAAAATGAAAAATTATTTTCAGATGACTTTTGATAATGACTATGAATCAAAGTTCATCAATTCTAAAAATGATAGTCCATTTCGAAAATGTCACTATCAGTTTGGCTATTTTCCTCTAATATTAGTTTCTAACATAACGGTTGATCAATTTACGTATATTTTCTGTTTTACATATTCTTTGGATAACCGTTGTTTTCTCTTTTTCATGATATTCAACTCCATTACAAAACTGTCAAAGGGGTGTAATAAATAAAACATGAATGTATGGGTCTTACAAGAATGGAATACTATCATAAATATTCTTTTTTGTATTGCTTTTTTAGGGTTACCATGTGCTAATATCACACTTAACAACACTGTCAGTGAACCAATGGGGGTCTATGAAACAGATCTACTGATCAATTGTATCCTTGGATTTGAGACGGTTGTCTTAGAGATGGAAAGCTACAACACCCTCTGTCAAGGCAACCAAAGTTGGTCGTATCTGGATTCATGTAAAAGTATGTTTCATCACAATGATAGTGTGCAGTCTTTCCTGTAAAACTATGTACTTGTACTTGTACAACTGCAATTGAAAATGTTTATGGTATACAGTTACTACCTGGCATTGACTACCATAGTGACACCCAGGAGATGATAACCGCACACCAAAGCATAAATGATAAAATATATGGTGATGAAAAAAACCCATAGATTTCAAATAGCTGACAACAATGTTTTCTATCTCTCATTCATTCTTTCATTTCATTCCAGGAAAGGACTGCCCAGTCTTATCTGTCTCTAATTCAGATATCATCAATCTGCAAGCTTATTACCAGGATACATTGAATGTGACTTGTAATCCAGGTTTTGCTGTCAAAAACTCTTGCAACTCTGTGACACCAAATGTGCAGTCTTGTGACCTAGATTATTCTACTTCCTGTCTTGCCACTGCTCTGTGGACAAAAGCTGTTGCATGTGAAGGTATAATGATGTTTGTATAAAAACAAAATTTGAAACAAAAATGAAAAGTATTCACAAATTCCTATTATTTCTCGATCACCCATCCCCATCCTTGTGATAACAAAATACATTAGAATAACTTGATGTAAAGGAAATTAAGCAAAATGGGTCAGAAAGACAAATTAACATGAACCTTTCTTAGATTTAACGGGGATGAAGGACCCTTAGACTCAAAATCTGGGGTATTAAACCCTAAGGATCTTTGCTATTTTGAACCCTGATTTGGTTCTACTAGCATTGGTGGTAACTAAGAACTTAATAGCCTTTTCTAATTTTCCCTTTTCAGTGATATATTGTCCTTTGTTGACTATTGCAAACTCAGACACAACATCTCTAAATGCTTCATATGACACAACTGTGACTGTTTCTTGTTTAAATGGTTATGAGTTATCTGATCTAAGTCTTTCGTATTCTACTCGATGTTCGGAAGATGCTAACTGGGATCAACTTCAGGAATGTACAAGTAAGAGTATTTCAATGCCTATTTTTATTGTTGTAGCTATTTTAGGTCTTATTTGAAAACAAGTTCAATCAGATTTTCATATTTCATATTCATATTGCAATGATCCAGCACCATCTGACAATTTTGTTAGCTAATTTTCGTAATGTACAATTGCATTTTTAGAAGACTTTGTATCAAAAATACTTGAAATTCAAAGTACATGTACTAGTACACAAAATTCACCCCTTGATCAATATCAATTGTTCATTTTAGTTGTGCAGTGCCCAACAGTGACCTTGAGCAATGCCGTGCCAGTAATTTTATCGGGACAATTTCAAGATGACTTCAATGTGACCTGTGTCACTGGTTATGAATCCATTACTACAGAAGTTGAGAACTATTACACAGAATGCAAAGGGGATAAAACTTGGAGTGTAATTGAATCATGTAAAAGTATGTACCTAATTAAATTCCAGTGCCTCAATAAAACAAACTTAAGATTAAGTCACACTTAAAGCTTCATTTAACAACATTGCATTAAGCCCTGTTTACATTGGCGATTTCTATAGCAAAGATTTTGCTTTGACTTTAATGCCAGAGTAATATTCCGTTAAAGACTTAAAGTGACTTGAATTAAATCTGTTCATATTGTCTACAAATTACTACCTGTTCTGTTTCAGGAAAAGACTGCCCAGTAATAACAGTTCCACAGTCAAATGTTACAAGTTTGACAGGAGTCTATGAGGATGTGGTATTTGTCCGATGTCAGGATGGATTTTTTGTGTTGAATTCTTGTGTGGCTACTTCTGAAATGACAAATGTCTGTCAATTTGAGTATAGTACAGAGTGTCTTGACAATGCAATATGGAGTCAAACAACACCTTGTATTGGTGAGTAAGAAGATTAAAACTTTTTTATCTTGTTTGAAATATTTTTTTTATATTAGCATGATATGTATGGAATATCGAAAGCAAGATGAAAGTTTGGAAAACGTATCTTCTTAAGAAAATATAAATACTCATATACGAGCAGGTACCACCGGAAAAGGGCCTTTTTTGTTCCCCCTGGCACTCCCTATTCAATTTATACAGATAAAAGATTACTTGTGACATCATCTAATGCTGGTTATTATATTTTGTATTTTAGCTCTTATTTGCCCAGCACTAACAGTTGCTAATTCTGTAGACACATATAATGTAACAGGGGTCTATTTGACAACAATAACTGTAACATGTCCATTTGGATATGAAAATCAGTTTGCCAATTCAAGTGCCATAACTCAATGTGAAGGTGATGGAAACTGGAATGTCATCGTAATTTGTAGAAGTAAGTGCAGAGTGCCAAGCACTAAGTTGTAAAGATTATTTTGTGTTACGAACATTTGCAATAAAAAATGAAAGACATGTTCGGAAAAGCGTTCATTCTATCAAGTTAGATGGTAATGATATTATAAAACTTCTGCTTTTGTTGGATTTTGATCACTGAATGTGAATTTTAACTTTCTCCCCTCTTGTTTGGTCTCTAAGGAATTAATTGCACCGATAAATTCCTGAATAACACAGAGTTTCCTGGACATATTCTCCAAGGCCAATACATGGATGTAATCACAGTACAGTGCATATATGGTTATTTCACAGACAGAGATGACCTAGAACAATACACAGCTCAATGTTTTGGAAATACGACATGGAGTGTCCTGGACTTTTGTTCAAGTAAGAACTTGTAGATCATACTTAGTTGAATATTGTAAAAGATTGAAAGTGTTTTGTTAGACTTTTTATCATTTGTTTTATAACTTTTAGGTCATATGTAAAATATTCATTGAGATATATTTGTTCCTTGGTGCCTATGATCTCATATGTGCATCAGAGACATTTTCTCTATATGTTCCTTTTTTATTTTTCAGAAAAAGTTTGTCCTTTGCAGACAATTGCAAATAGTAACATCACGGCATTAGAACTCTATGTGAAGGATGACATTTTTGTTCAGTGTGATGCAGGCCATGTTGTATCAGAAAGCTGTAACACTGTTGATGATGTCAAAACATGTGATTACAATTATCATACAGAGTGTGATATAAATAGAACTATGATACGTAACCCCCCTTGTGAAGGTAAGTCAGCATATTGAAGTCAATAAAATTTCCTTTTTTTTGTTGAATATATAAATTTTTCCACTTCAGGTAATTTTTTAAAACAACAGGCAGTAGTAATGAGTAGATACTATGAGATGTTGCTTTGATCTTGCAACAGCCATTTAATGTATAAATTAATGCTTAGGTACTGTCTACAAAAAGTTGAAGAAATCAAAGATACCTTGAATTCACAAGTGTGACAACTTTGAAAATTAACCATGCATTTACTGTGAAGATGTGTATACCTATATATACTTTTCAGAGCTTGATTTGTTGTTGGTCAGTTTTTTGCATTACAAGTACATATATTTTTGTTTCCATTGTTTATTCTAGTCATCAATTGCACAAGACAACCAGTGACTCATTCAACAAATCAAGGTATAATTACTGGCTTATACAGTGAATCTGTCACCATCACTTGTCAGTTTGGATTTGAACTAGGGCCAGATGTGATGACAGAAGTAACGCAGTGCAAAGAAAGTGCAAACTGGGAACCATATGTCACCTGTTCCTGTAAGTTTTTTATGCTAATTTCTAGATTATGCAGCATAAGTAGCTACATGCTAGGATGCTTTATCAAAGCAATGTTGATTTTATTCTTTAGCCATATATTAGAAGTGTCTGTTTTCTGGGCTTACACATTTTAGCTGTGCAATGCGTTACAATCAACACCAAGAAAAGGTGTTAAAAATTTTATGTTTTCTATTTTCAGATAAAATATGCCCAAATATATCCCTAGCCAATGCTGACCCTGGACTTCTGCTAGGAAGATACAATGATTCCATCTTTGTCACCTGCTTTGAAGGATATGAAACAGTAACCAGTCAACAAGACAACTATACAGCATATTGCGAAGGGAATAAAACATGGTCTAACAGTGAAAGTTGTGAAAGTAAGATAAGATACCGCCCAAAATCACTGCAAAAAAGTAATCGCAGTCAGCAGGATTCGAACCTGCGCGGGCAGTGCCCAATAGATTTCTAGTCTATCGCCTTAACCACTCGGCCATGACTGCCATATAGATGTGTCTTAGTTTCAGTATATCTGAATATTGAACTGTTGCCTTCTCTCCCATGTCCACCTGCCTTTTGTAAAATAACCCCATCCACGTTTATATGGATTGGCTAATGAAGTTAATATTTCAAAGTATTTTGCTATCTAAATTTTTTTAATTAAAATTTATTTATTTCTGATATTTTTCATGGGGCCTCTAACCACTTAGTAAATGACTTTGTTGGCATCATTTACTATTTCTCCAATGGTTATCAATTGTGAGTGAAATTTTCTTTTCTTCTCATTCCAGGAAAACACTGTCCTGATTTGACCATTCCCTATTCAAATGTTACTAGTGCCCCAGGTGTTTATGAAGATGTTATTCCAATGAGTTGTGATGTAGGCTATGTGGTTGCCGGTAGTTGTGTGGGGACATTTGTACAGACTTGTGAATTCAGTTATAACATCAAATGCCTTTCAAGTACTGCTTGGGATAGAACAGACCCTTGCGAAGGTGGGTTTCCATAAGATTTATGGTAAATGTTGTAGCATTGAATTGTGTTTTGCCATGAAGGTCTATCAGGCTGGTCAACAAACAGTTGACTGTATATGGGCAGGACCTAAAAATCAATTCAAATCCATTGCAAATGGCATCATATGGAACAACAATTGGGCATTAATTACTAGCTAATCTACCATGATCTCACAATTCTTTTTCATTTTTCAAATTCCATATCAAAAGACTTGGTTTGTATATCTTTGACTGTGCCAAACTCTAACACAACAGCCGCTGTAGGAAACTACACAACCGCTGTAACTGTGGCATGTGACTCAGGCTACGAAAATCCAAGTGGAGATACTGTCTACACAACAAAATGCAATAAAGAAGCTTATTGGGACGTATTTAAAGAATGTAACCGTAAGTATATTGAAATACAATCAAATCGATAATCAGGATTTACAGGACATATTTTAATACCTTCTACTCATGTTGCTGTTTAGATTGTTACCCAAGTAAAATGTTTGACACTGCAAAGTGATTATACCAGCCCCTTTCTAAGGGGCACTGTGTTCAAATTTAAAGACTTGAATTTTGAGGTTTTACTTTAGATAGACCTCTGAAAAAATAAATGCAGTACTTTACATAAAAAAAGCTCTCAGAACAAATAATGCATACTTATGTTTCCTTCTAGAGGTTCGAAATAGCAGGCTTAGTTTTATCATTTTACTTGCAAATATCTGTTTTTTTCTTTATCATTGTAGGCATTGCTTGTCCAACTTTGACAGTAATGCATTCAAATATTAACAACATTGAAGGAGTTTTTGAAGACATCATTATTGTGGAGTGTGACACAGGCCATTACATCGATGGCGAACTTGGCAATGACACATGGGTGGCAGCATGTGAAGCAACAGGACAATGGAAGCGCACGGAAACTTGTAATCGTATGTACCCAAATAATACTCTCTCTGATTTATAAGACAATTTCATGATTTACAAATTGGAATATGTGTAAGAGACATCATATATATTTCTATGCTAATCATAGTTCAGTGAGAAGGGGAATTTACATGAGTAGCATGTTCGCAAATCTAGATTTTTATTGGTATTGAATTCTGTGATAATAAACAAATTTTATTTCCAGTTCTGCTTGACCATTCCCTAATCAAGATATTATTAAGGCCTCGTGAGGGTCTAATTGCTTTTTGTTATAACTTTTGTATCTTTTATCCAATTTAAATAAACTAAAAATC